>JAJPUD010004265.1:128401-204026 GCA_023553655.1 Myrmecobius fasciatus | reverse complement strand
TTTTTTTTTTTTTTTTTCTTCTTCTCTTTCTAGATCTGATGTTTCTTGTGCAGTAAGATAACTGTATAGATATGTATACATGTATTGTACTTGTCATATAATTTATCCTATCTAGCATGTATTAGATTACCTGTCATCTAGGGGTTGGGGGTGGGGGGAGGGAAAGGAAAAGCTTAGGAAAAAAAAAGTTTTTTTGCAAAGGTCAATGTTGAAAGGTCACTCATATGTTTTGCAAATAAAAAGCTTTATTAAAAAAATAAAATAAAAAAAATGAAAAAAAAAGTTAAATTTTTTTATATTCCTCTCCACAGAGCTCTATGTAGTACTTTGAAAATGAAGCCCTCTTAATTACAAACATGAATCTACATAAATATACCCAGTTGTTTCCTCACTCATTGGGCTCTGCTAAAGAAGAATTCAATGTCTTTCACCCTGATGAATTATTTGACTTCATTGGAAGTAGTTTGCCTATTTGATTATCAATCCAAAAAAAGCAGAAGTTTTTAGAATCTCAGAGTTAGAATTAGTCAATCCACAATTATCTACTGTGTTTGTTGACAAAATTCTTACTATGTGCTGGTCAGTATGCTAATATTTGAAGATAAGAAAACAAACCTAAAATAGACCCTAACTTTAAGGAGTTTACAAGCTTATATTCTATTGGGAGAGACAATTATACCTATATACTTATATACCTATATATATGTATATATATAATATGCATAAATGTATATATGTGCACAATATTTATATTATTTATTATATTATGTTACATATTTATATATGAACAAAACCTCTATGAACATTACTAACTACCATTCTGTGAAGTATTCAGTTCAAGGCTTGGAAAATTATTACTTCATTGTCAGGTTTTCCACTTCCTATATTTTTTTCCTTTCTTCTCTTTGGCTATTAGGAATTTGTAATATTGCTTTTTAAATGAACTTTTTCTAATAAGGGAATGGTTAGAGACAAAAGGAACTAATAATCACCTTCAATAAATATATTTGAATAGAATTATTCAAAGTTTTCCTAATAATTGGCCTAGATATTTCTTCTGTGGATTTTCCTATTACGGGATGGATTTTCCTCCTTAGTATTTATTGGTTTAGTCTTTTCTAAAATATTTTTCATTAACCACTTCAGTTTATATATAAATACAAAATGATTATTACATTGTACTAATTACATATGTATAGACATGCATATTATCTTCTTTAACCCATTCTCTTATCAGAAAAGATAATATGGAAAACAATACATATGTAATATATAGTCCATTATGTAGTATGCCTCTAAATATATAATATATGAACATTTAAAACACATATAAAACAAATACAAAATAACTTTGGAGGGGAAAGCATTTGTAGCTGAGTAGAATGGAGAATAGATTTATAGAAAAGGTAATGCTTGAACTGGGTCTTGAAGGAAGCCTAAGATTCTTAGAAGTTAGCATTCTAGGTAGGGGGAAAAATATGAAAATGAATGTCAAACAGCAACTTCCCCAATATTATTAGACTGCAGAGTGGGGTATAATGTATATGAAATATAGTAAGATGGAAAGGAACACAGTTTTGAACAGTTTTAAATGACAAATGAAATGATGTAGAAGCCATCTAGTCTAACCAATACATGAGCAAGGTTCACTTTTCAAGCTACTCAAAAAATGGTTATTCAACATTTGTTTCAATACTTTAAATGAGAGATAGCACATTATTTCCCAAGTCAGCAGATGCCACTTTTAGATATCTCTGATTATTAAACACTTGGAATTTTTTTTTCTTATTTAAAAGCCAAATTTGCAGCTTATACCAACTGTACATTGTTCTAGCCCCTGAAATCATGAAAAATGCATCACAGCCCCTCAAATATATTTATTGAAGACAACTATTAGATGCTTTCTTCTCTAATGATTCTCTTATCAGAAAAGGTCATTTGAAAAGTGATATTACAAAACCTACAAGAAGAACTCAAAAATGTAGAAAGGGGGACCCCTAATAAGCTCCAAGCCTGGAACTGAATACTTAATACAAGGTTAGTTAGTAATTGTTCTTGTTCATTTAGTAAATGTTCTGTCATATAACTCATTTGTATTCTCTGTTGTGGATTTAGAATAGGAAGAGGGAAGACTCATAACTTAGTTACTCTGATAATAATATTTCACCATTATTTTTGTTCTTCACCCTTGACAATATAATTATTAGAAGTTTTTTCTAATAATTGGTCTGAATTTTTCATCTGTGCATTTTTCTTATTATTGAGTGCATTTTTATCCTTGGTATTTATTTAGTTTTTTTCTAAAATATTTTTCATCAGTCATTTCAGTTCTTTAGTCATGTCTTTTGTTGAGAAATTTTGAATTATAAATTCAAATATAAATCATATAAATGTAAATCATATAAAATGGATTTCACCCATTTATCAGGACTAAATGTTTTCCTATATTGCAATGACTTTTTTTTTATATGTAAATTTAAAAATACTCAATTCAGTTTAGCAAGCAGTTATTATGCAAAGTACAGTGCTGGGCACTGAAAAGACAGAAGAAAAGTTAAGGATATTTCTTAATTCAAAACATGAATTTGACTGACAGAAGGAAATAAAACAAGTATATCAAAAAGATTGTATTCACAGTTGTGTATGTAATTTTAGAAGTGTCAATGTAGTAAATAGGAGCTTTTCCCAGTTCGGAAAAAAAATCTAATTGATGCCCATGGCAACTTTCAACAGCTATTCTTCATTAAACCATTACCTCATTTATTCTTATGTAAACAGAATAGAAAAACATAACAATTTGACAGAAGCTCAGTCATGCTTGCTTACAAGGATTGGTTACAATTCAATATATATATATATATATTTTACTATTGTAATTTCTTTTTAATCCTAAAACAGAATAATCACAATGATTACAGTCATAATGAAAAAATAATAAATAATGTTTTAGATTAGAAATAGTGACAGTATGGCATGGTGGTGAGATCCTTAGCTATGGTGCCAGGAATAGCTGAGTTCAGGTGCCATCCCCAGCACATATTAGTAATATGATCCTGAGAACATTAGTTAGCCTTGCAGGGCTTTGAGAAACTCTCTAAACTTTTACGTTGCAAAGGAGGTGCCTATAATGGTAAAGGAAATTCTTTCCTCAAGAATTCTCTATTCTGGTGAAGCCACAAATTTAGTTCCTAACCTTGGGCTTTCAGATTAAAAATCAGTTTCCAGCAACCCTAAGGAGTAAGTAATTTCCTATTTTGCAGAAACTAGATAGTATTATGCTATGAGAAACATTGAAAGGAATGACTTCAGAAAAACCTGGAAAGATCTGCATTGACTGATATAAAATCAAGTGAGTAGAACCAAGGGAACATTCTCCGTAATCATAGCAACATTGCAAGCGATATTTACATTTGAAGGACTAGTAAACTGTGATCAGCACAATGAACCATTAGAGTTCCAAAGAACTCTAATGATGAAGCATAATATTATCATGCCAGATAGAAAACAAAGTATACTGAAGTATATTTTTTTCTCTTTCATTCTTTTTTTTTTTAAAAACAAGGTTGTGTTTTGCATGACTTTACATAGGTTTTGTTTTTCTTTTCATTGATTGGAATGGGGGGGGACAGGGATAGGGAATTTGAAACTTAAAAAAAAATTGTCTCTCTCTTTTAATATATATACACACATAAATACAATAGAATTTAGAGGCAGCTAGGTGGCACAGTGGATAGAGCACCAGCCCTGAAGTCAGGAGGACCTGAGTTCAAATCTAATCTCAGACACTTAACATTCCCTAGCTGTGTGACCCTGGGCAAGTCACTTAACCTCAATTGCCTCAGCAAAAAAGCAAATATATATATATATATATATATATATATATATATATATATATATGATAGAATTTAAATGTATATTTATAGGAAAAAAGATAGATTGATAGGTAGATAGGTAAGTAGGTAGATAGATAGATGAAACATAAAAAGAAAATAGAGAATGCAGTCACAAAATAATTGCAAGGTAAAATAAAATAAGCCTGTGAATTCTAAGAACTAATGTAAAAGCCAAATTCTAGGAGATCTTACTTGTATTAATTTTTAAAACATTCCTATTGTATAGTACATTTTTTACCTTTTATTTTAGATGTAATTATTCATTCAATTAGCAAAATGAATGAGATTCAAAACTTCTCATATCTTTATATTTTATTTAGAAGTAATCAATAATCACCATCATAATCAGCAACATATTAATCATTAAAAATTTTTTACTGAAGTACCCATGAGGTTCATGGTCCAGCAATCTAATATTTAAAGCTATATTTTCAGCTCCTGACATTAAGTAATTAATTCACCATTTACTAAAAGGTGGTACAATGGGTAAAGCAGTGGGTCTGGAGTCAGGAAGATGAGTTCTAATTCAGCTTAAGACACTAGCTGTGTGAATCTCAGCAAATCACCTAACTTAACTATGCCTCAGTTTCCTAGACTATAAAATGGGAATACTATTAATATTTACCTCTCGAGCAATTTTTGATGGAAAGAATATGTGAATAAACACAAAAGTAAAAATAAAACAAGCATTAGTTATATAAAATACATATTATATAATGATATCACATTAAAATACATCTAAGTTTTTTTCACTACAGAACTCCCAAGGCAAAGTACAAATTAGCTACTTTTCCCACAGAAATAATTTAAAGAGCTATGCTGTTAGAATATTTCCATATTCTATAAGAAAAAGAACGTGAAAATGAGTGGAAATCACAAAGTATATACATGATATTTATATAATCACTTTAAATTTTATAAATATATATACATCATAAAAATACTATGAACCATATATGTGCTCAGTATAGTACTTATGAACCTTTAAGCAATCTATAAATGCCTTGTATAATTTGTATGGTTATTGGGAAGCTCAAACATATAATATGTGTAGGTACATATGTACCTTTACATATACACATATGATCACATATAAGTTTGCTCTTTACAATTACTATCTGATGCAGAATTTAAAGGTATTATGATTAGCAGGAATAATGGGAAAAGTACTCAATTTGCACCTGAGGTCAAATATCACTTCTACCATCTCCCTAGATTTTATTCTTCCTATCCATAAATTTGGGTAGAAATATAACTAATATGGGATCATTAAAACTTTTGCCTAGAGTATCAAAATTTGAAAGGTTGTTTAACATTTTGCCATAGAAATGGTGAAGCAACTCATAAATATAAAAAAAATTAATTAAAATATGAAGGTTCAGATGGAATTCTATTCTCTCCCTTTAAGATGCTAAACCCCAACTAAGATCCTCTCATCTTCAGCCCCAACTTTCTTTCTAGTCCATGGAAGTGACCTCCTCAGCCAACATTTCAAGGTATCCTTGAGTTTTTAGCACACCTGCTCCCAACTGAATTAAATATTTGTTTTTGTATGATTTGCTCCCATATGCAAAAATGTTTAAATAAGAAATCTGACTAATAGGATTGGACAAGTTGAGTCGCAAAGTGCTTTCTAGCTCTAACTGTGTAGTCCTCATTTTTAAATTTAATTGGGGGGTGGGGCAGGCAGTCAGGGTTAAGTGCTTTGCCCAAGGTCACCCCACTAATAAGTGACTGAGCTTGGATTTGAATTTAAGTTCCCCTGACTCGATGGTCAGTATTTTATCCCCTGAACATGTAGCTGCCCTGTTCCCATTTTTAAATGAAAAAATTGAGATTCAAAAAGGTTAATGTGTCATACATGCCACATATGTATCAAAGGTAAATTGTGAACAAAAATCTGTCCTGATGGCAAGTCTAATGGTGACAGTAGCTGTAACTCAAATGTTAGGTATTATTACTAAAGATTTTTTTTTCTCCTATTATGTAGACTAACACAGTACCACATTCAAGGACTGATACACATAGTGTGCAATTGTGAAAACCAAGAGAAGATATGGGCTTCTACTTTAGTCTTTATACCAACATAGAGACATTCCAGGGGAGGGAAATCTTATATTTAGAAATATATAATTATAGATCATACTTACTGATTATACTGTTCATGTACTATGATCACATGCTTATCAATCATATACTATGATCTTAGATATAGAAATCTTACTGTGATATTGACTAGATAATCATACCAATATGGTGACAACTATGGCTGTGGCTACTAGCAAGGAAGTGCAAATATGGCATAATTGAATGGAAAGCATCCTGGATTGGGGGGTCAGAGATACCAGGTTGGGGTTTTTGGTCTGCTAGTGGTCAGCTTGTGATCTTAGGCATGTCACTTAATTTCTCTTAGAATTCAGTTACTTCATCTATAGAATGAGAATGCCAAAATATTGACCTGTAAGATTCCACCCAGCTTTAAACCCATGATCTTTATCAGCCAAAGAGCACTTTAGTGCTTGAACAAATTACTTACTAGTCTCTGGGCTAGGGGTTAGAGAGAGAGAGAATTGTCATTGGATAATTCATGGCAGAGTGAACAGGGAGGGCTAGGCTTGGATTCAGGAAGATTTTTATTCATGATAAAACCTCTGTGACTTGGTAACTGTGTGACTTCAGACAGCCTCAGTAGTCTCATCTATCAAATGGGAATATAAAAACATTTATTGCACTTCATTCACGGGGTTGCTGTGAAGGTCTAAGAAAAGATATATATAAAACACTTTCCAAAATTTAAAAGTACTATGTAAATATCATTAATTATTATTACCACTGAACAATAATGCATCTATTAGAAATGTGTACCATTGTGGTTTTGTTTTAATTAATTGTCAAAGAAAGTCTCAGTTCCTGAAGAATCTGTTGAGTTATCATCTAGGATAATGATAGTCAACATTTATTCCTTCAAATTTATTAATGTAGCAGATGCAGCAAAGTCACATAAACTGTTTCTCCCTCCATACAGCTGTCAATATGCTAACACATCCTGAATTATAAATGTTTTTCACAGAAATTGACAGTGGTACAGCATCCTTTTAGGAAGGTGTCCAGGGTATAATCAGACTTTGAGAAATTGCAGTTGTGAAAATAATGACCTAGTGAGCATCTACATCTCAGCACATTGATAATATCCCTTCTCAGAAAAGGGCCAGTTCATGATTTCTCTTCATTTAACCATGTGGCTCTTTTTGTTTGTTACATCTCTGTGCAAGCTCTACAAAGATCTCTGCTTTTTGAAGGAGAAAAATGATACTTGACACAAGCTCAGTGTCATTTGCAAAGTATTTGAAAGAAACAAATATCATTACTGGATATAGTTGGGATCTTGAATGAAGGCTGCTCTCCTTAAAAACTTTATTTAAATGTCTTCTAATTCTTTGTCCAAGGACAATGAACACCAAGAAGCTCAAAGTCTATGGAGGAGACAAGGTGCAAACAATATAGATATGACCACATAGAATGACAATAGAAGGAAAGTACTGAAGGTCCATGAACTAATTGTCATAATTAATAAACCCAATTCCATTTTTTGTCACACATGATTGCCTGTTCATGTTCAATAAAACTAGTTACTACATGATAGGTATTTTCATTTTTTAAAATTAATGATCTAATTTCTGAAATTACAACTAGCCATTTCACCCTTTCAAAGAGAATTGGATTTTTTTTTAATTTTTACTACTTAGCTAGGAATATCATTTTCAAAGATTTTTAACCTTATTCTTTGGAAAATATTATTTGGTTTTATCAAGAATCAGTTTCATAACCAAGAGTATTATTTAATACAAGGATTCTGATTTCAATATATAACAGTAATTACCTGAGTACCTCATGTCAGTAAAAGAAATAATAACAAAAACAAAAGAATATTCTCCTTTGCCTCCCCTGAACCAGTGGAGGACAGAAATTGGACTTTATATTGATATAGTGGCTTTTTTTCACTTAGAACTTTCCCAAGGAAAAATAATATTATGCAAATAAAAGAATGCTTTGTAAATGTCAAATGTTGGTAAACAGTATTATTTCCATTTTTCAGCTAGGGACAATATGGAGTCATTTGCTCAAGTCTGACTCAGGGATGGAGACAGACAACCATATTATGCATGGATGGGGAACCGTAAGATTTGTGGCTAAGCCATTAGATATGATGGCTAGAGAATATGAAAGAATAGCAATGAAAAGTAAGCATAAGAAGACCACAGTACTCACATAGAGCATGTTAGAAGAAAATTGGTTGATTATTGGGGAAGAAAAAAAAAAGAGCAGTACTGTTCTCTGCTGTTCCCAAATGATTGCATTCTTAAAAATAGAAAAGGATTGTTTCCTCATATAAATGAAGGAAAGCCATTTATAGAGGAATTGGAAAGAAAAAAAAATAGCTCCTTCAAATTTAAGTTAAAAAGTTGATATGATAGCTTCATCAGCCTAAAAGGATAGACTTTAATTTTTTTTCACTTAATCATTCCTACCACATACCTCAAAGCTTGTAGAGGAAAGAGAGTCAACTTACAAATATTTAAGCAGTAAAGTATCAAGAAAAGAAAGGCATTTGTTTAGCATGAGATAAGGGAATACATATAGGAGCAATAGCATGGGCATTTGTGCCAAGAATTTTTTTTAATTACCCAATTGATGTTCTGAAATAGTCCATTAATGGAAGCTGAAAATATGGAGAGAAAGACGGGCAAAAAAAGGAAAAGAACAAAGGCAAATTGCACAATTCAAAATATATTATAAAGAAAAATTCTATGCTAGACCTCAGATTATAGACTAATAGTCAGTCTATAATAGTTTTCTTCCATTACCAGTTTCTCAGATACTGAGTTGGTTCAGGCCATAGGCTGCCCTTGGTCCACACCCACTATTTCCACTGATAGTAATGGAAGGCTCATCAAAGACATAAGGCAATCTGCCATCTTGTTTTTTTTATGGGATGACATCATTCTGTTCAGTACAAGAGGTCCATTGCCTCCTTGTTGCACACTTGAGACTGACATAAATGTTAATGGCAGTTATGTGCATGCTGGAGAAGAGGAATTAAGACCAGAAAGAACTGTAACTTTGAAAACACAGTTATTTAAAGCCAAAGAAGTTTTCCATAAAAACTCAGCTAGCTTCCCAAACTAGCTGCATTGCTTTTGTTCAAATCACTTTTCCCCTCCACCTTCCCAATCTAGTCTTTACATATGTATAAAATTGCTAGGGATTTGGTGATGCAAAATGTGATAAAATGCCAAGGTTTCTCCTGCCAAGGCCTTCATTGCAAAATCAAGTGCCATAATTATGGAACATGAATAAATTGAAAACCAGTTTTAGTTAAATCATAAAATAATTGAGACCATGAGCAGTGTACCCCAATTCCCATGGACACTTAAATTATTGAACTGTTGCTTTTGAGTCATTAAGAACTATTTATAATATCTCTTCTTTCTCAGAGCACCATGGGAAAACTTGCCCATATATCTTCTGGCTAAAGAAAGGGTTTCTATTTCTTATGATGAGAAACTGAAATTATTTTGGTTTTAAAAATTAATTCCCATCTGCTAGCTCTGGTTCATTTGTTCTTGCTTTCATTTTCTCTTCTCTCCTTTCTGATCTGAGAAAGAATATTTACACTTGTAATATAAATCATTTTGCTTGTTATCATTAACTCTTTCATTGAAAAGGAACCCAAAGGTTCCAATGTATCAGTCCTCTACTAGACAAACATATTTATATTATTCTCAGTTTTTTAGAGAAACACAAAATCAAGCCTTATATCAAACCATTAGTCAACAATACCTAGGGCTACTAGAATAGTTGATTATTAACTAGATTTAGCAGACCACAGAAATTGAAATTTACGTACATGAGATTCTCTTCTTTGGCTCAGCAAAAAGCCTGTCCTCCATAAAGAGCCATTTGTAAACCTTTTTATTTGTTTTTTTTTTTTTTTACTTGTAAATGAATGCTAACCATAGTCAAAGTCAGCCCAAGGAGGAAGTATTATGACAAGTAGCCTAATATTTAAAGGGTCCAAGATAAAAATTTTTTAGCATGATGGCCTGGATTAGGAGGTAAAAGACCTGATTTTGAATTCATTTTTGCTACTTACTAATAGAAATATAAGGCAGACCACTACTCTGGGCAAATTAGAACCACTTACAGCAGCAGTTGAAATAAAGATTCCCTGAGATAGACATTTTAGCCCTCACTTTCATTTCCTCTAAATATGGAACGTATGTTGCCTAAGAGCCCTACAGATCTAAAACTATTTTCTTCTTCATGATACTGGATTTTTGTTTCTGTTTTTTGCTCCTTTAGTACAAGAGAAGCTGAGGAGTTTGAACCTGACTCTCATATAAAGTAACAAAAGTGCTGAATGGTAGGAAGATTCATCTGGCAGTGAAATGCAGGGTGAATCAATGAATGATCAAGCATTATTTATTAAATGAATATAATGTACAAAGCATTGTTGATACAACAGAAAAAAAAAGAATTCATATTCTAATAGAGGAAGACAATACATACTTCCTCTATTAGAATATGAATCCGAAGAAGGAGATTATACTCATTCTAGGAATGAAAATGGTTTCAGCTGTAAGCCCTTAAATAGGGACAAAGCAGAGGATTATCCAATTATCATTTTTTTTCATGTCATTTCCACTGGAATGACAGAAATAGAGTCAAGAAGACCAGCTATGAGACTTGCAGTAGTGAAGACCTGAGCATCTATCTCATCAGTTTTGGGACCAGTGGCTTCAAACTCAAACAGAAATGGAGACCAGTATAAGGATCCCTGCAGAACTGTATACTGATTTAGAAAACCACATCATTTTATATTTTTTTCATTAATATATCAACACATTAAAATCATATAGGAACTACATTTTAATCTAGTTCAGGTCACATTCAACAGTATTATGGGTCTCATGAAGCCCATGGGCCAAGTGTATGAAACATTGGGTCTATAAGCCTCCACACTAAAAGGGAATAAAAAAGGAAATGTCAAATATAAAAGACATTTCACAGGAAGACTTGACAGGATTTGGTGACTAATTAGATTTATGAATGATGGAGAGGAGTATTCAAAGGTGATTTTAACTTAGCTAATTTTTAATGCTAATACTACTGACAGAAATAGGAAAAATTAGCAAAGGGATGAAGAGGCTCATCTTGGACTCAAATCCCTCAGAGGAAGACCCCCACTTTCCATCAAAAGAAAGTTTGATCTAGGAAATCTTTCTTTTTTATGTGAAAAATCTGTTTTCTCTATGACTGACCAAGTTTATGAGCTTCTGAAAGTCTCTTGTTCTCATGCCTTTTATTTGTCCTTCTACCTTCTATTTGGTTTGAATTATTCACTTGGCACTTTTGTACAGTTTAACATGACTCTTTCCCTGGTGGGTGCTCCTGTCTGTTTCATTGGCTCAGACTGAGTCTTGGCTTTGCCTCTCACCTAAGGCAGCAGAAGGATTTGAGATGTAATTCAGTTATTTACACATGGAGTTTGACATTTTGGGGGGAAAAAAAGACACTGGAAATAGGAGAGCTAGAGAAAGAGTGAGAGATCAAGTCACTAACATATAAATAAGGTAGAAATTTATCTTGACTCTCAATATATGAAGAAACTCCTAGAAGAAACCTCTAGTTTCATTTCTCATCTGAGGGTCCCCAAATCTGATGCCACCTAAGAAAATTCTTAGGAGAAAGAGATAAGAAATAGGCTTTTAGTGGACATGATGGAGAGGGAAACTGGTGCTTTGATTTTCATATTAGAGCTTTGTCTTAGGTTTAAGGCAAACCTTTGGGCATATATTGTTTTTTCACATTCAACAATGCATACTATGATACTAGAAGATAAATAAATGTGCTTTCAGTGTTAGGTAACCTAGCAACAAATAAGTTCCATAATAGAAACATATAGCCCTCACAAGAGACATTTTGCTGGCCAATATGTAGTTAATGGCTGGTGAATAAAATAATAACACAAATAGCTTACTTTGTTTTGTATATTACTTACAACTAAAATAGGTTTTATTCACATTATCTCATTTTTCCAAAAAAGTTCAGATATGCAGAGATATTTGCTATTTTCAAATCCTAACATGAGAGGTGTATTTTTGTTTATTTTTTTGATGTGAGGAAGTCAGTGCTTCATCATGAATTCTTTTAAAACTCTAATTAGTTCATATACTTCTGTTGCATGGTTAAGTTATATATATTTAAATAAAATAATTACATTGTCCTTTTTTGGGAGATGCTGTTGCTAATACTTTATAAATGAGAAGATATGACAGAGAAGACCAGTGCTCAACACTTATTCCTTTCCATACCATGCACACAGAATTACTTTTGATTTGTGGCTACAAGCACCATTTCAATCTTAAGTCCTTTATTTTATTTTTATGTATATACGTGTGTGTGTGTGCATGCACACACACATATTTATATACATACACACATATACATACTAGAAGAAGAAGACTTTTACCTTCCTACTCAAAATAAATGGTCTTGTATATTAATTAAAGGCAGCATAACATAGTAAATGGAGCATACTCGAGTTTGAAGTCAAGAACAAATCAATTCTAATCCTGTTTCAAACATTTATTGTCTTAGTAATCCTGTGCAAATCACTTAATGTCCACCTGCCTTCAATAACTCACTAGGATTTATTTACCAAGTAAACAGTGAGTTTCAGTGCTTCAGATAGGGACCTTGTACCTCCACAAGCTTATTAGCTATTTTAGCCTTTCAATTCATATTAATTTTGTCTTATGTTTAACAAATTAGAAAAAGATAACTTTCTTTAAAGAAAATCAGTGATACTGATACATTGTTAGTGGAACTGTGAACAGATCCAACCATTCTGGAGAGCAATCTGGAACTATGCTCAAAAAGTTATCAAACTGTGCATACCCTTTGACCCAGTAGTGTTTTTATTAGGCTTATATCCCAAAGAAATCATAAAGAAAGGAAAGGGACCCACATGTGCAAGAATATTTGTGGCAGCCCTTTTTGTAGTGGCTAGAAACTGGAAACTGAATGGATGCCCATCAATTGGAGAATGGTTGAATAAACTATGGTATATGAATGTTATGGAATATTATTGTTCTGTAAGAAACGATCAGCAGGACAATTTCAGAGAGGCCTGGAGAGACTTGCATGAACTGATGCTGAGTGAAACAAGCAGAACCAGGAGATCATTATACATGGCAACAACAATATTATATGATGATCAATTCTGATGGACATGGTTCTCTTCAACAATGAGATGTTTCAAACCAGTTCTAGTTGTTCAGTGTTAAAGAAAGCCATATACACCTAGAGAGAGGCCTGTGAGACCTGAGTGTGGACCACAACATAACATTTTCACACTCTCTATTGATGTTTGCTTGCATTATGTTTCCCTTCTCAGTTTTTTTTTCTTGTAGATCCAATTTTTCTTGTACAGCAAGATAACTGTATAAATATGTATACACATATTTGATTTGTCAAGTATTTTAACATAATTAACATGTATTAGATTTTCTGCCATCTAGGGGAGGGGGTGGGGGGAAGGAGGGAAAAATTTGTAACAGAAAGCTTTGCAAGGATCAATGTTGAAAAATTACCCATGCATATGTTTTGCAAATAAAAGCTTTAATAAAAACATAGGGAAAAAAAAGAAAATCAGTGATAGACCCAAAATTAAAAATTTCAACCATTGAATTTACAAGTCATTTTTGCTTAAGCCATCTGTGGATTTAGTCTGCAATGAAGCTATCAACATAATGGATATGACCCAAAAACAATAAGCTACCTCTTGGATATATATACAGACAAAACAATATAGTATTTACAATCTTCTCCATTTCTTCACACTAATATTTGTCCTACTCTCTTAGATTTTTTAATATTCCTGCCAAGTGTTGCAAAGGAGTTACTAACTAGTAAAATTACTCCCACACTGGAAATCATCCAAATTCCAGAACCAAAAACTAGAACTTGGTAAATTGTCTTCTAGCAGAAAGGACAGTTAGGTGGCACAGTGGATAGAGCACTGGGCCTGAGCCAAGAAATGTTATCTTCCTGAATTCAAATCTCGCCTCAGATACTACCTAACTGTGTGACCTTGGGCAAGTCACTTAACCCTATTTGCCGCAATTTCCCCATCTGTAAAATTATCTGGAGAAGGAAATGACAAGTCACTCCAGTATCTTTGCTAAGAAAACCCAAATTGGGGTCACAAAGAGTCACACACAACTGAACAATAACAGCTCCCAGAAGCCTCAAAAGGTAATCATTTAGAATGGAGGCTTTTGCTATATTAGAAGAAGATGGTAGGATATTAGCAAAGTTCTGAAACCATTCTAGATGACCTGTCCTGTTCAAAGAAAAATGATGAGAACCAGATAATAATGACAGCTGATACTTATGTAACATTCTTAGGTTTACAAAGGATGATGATAGGATTTATGTACACACATGCTTATGTTTATGTGTATATGTACATAAATGCATTTATATAATCTCATTTTATACTTAGAACAATCCTGTAAGAGAGAGGCTAGGATTATCCCCATTTTACAGAGGAGAACAGTGAAATCTAGAAAGGTTTATTAGTTTTGCCGGGTCACATCATTAATAAGGGTTTCAGCAGGATTTTAATTTGAGTTTTCTTTACTCATATTCCAACATTCCATCTACTGTACTATACTGCTACTCAGATGGGTTGGTTCCACTGAGATTAAAAGGTAGATTTTTTTTAAATCCTTCAATATTAAATTAAAACCTCCCTTTTTATTGTTTATATTTATTTTTCTAGTATAGAAAAAATAGGAAGGCGGACAGCTAGATGGCACAGTGGATAGAATACCAACCCTGGAATCACTAGGACCTGAGTTCAAATGTGGTCTCAGACAATTAACATTTCCTAGTTGCATGGCCCTGGGCAAGTCACTTAACCCCAATTGCTCCTTCCCCCCCCCAAAAAAAAAACAACATAAAAAATTAGAGACAGAGAGAACATGAATAATACAAATATCTATATATTTTCAATAAAGCTTTCATTTTCTTTAGTCTTTTGGTGTGGCTATCAATTCCTTTTTAAGTCTGATGTGGGGGCCTATTGAGAGAAAATGGGGAGAATGTGGTTAAAGTTCCATGCACTTTTCCTTTTTTTGTCATGAAACATGTTGCTTTGAGAGCCCCCAAAGGTGCCTGGGTATCAATCCTACCTTTTTCTACTTAACAGCTATTAGAAAGTTTCATTTGAAGTTTGTCTCAGGAGTTCAACTCTTTGATCTAGAAAGATAAGCTGAACTAAAGATCAATACAGTTGATTGGTCTCCTAAGTTTGTAAGGTTTCCATAGTACATTTGACCAGTACTTAGAAGATGTTAGAAGCTCTATTTAGCAGAATAATTGTAAGCATTTATAAAGCATCTTAAGTTTTATAAAGTATTTTGCTTATGCCATTTAATACTCCTAATATTCTGAGGCAGATGTTATTATCCCCATTTTACAGATGAGAAAACTGAGGCTAAGAAAAGGTTACTGAATTGTCCAGGGTTATATAGTTAGCAAGTATCTGTGACAGTTTTCAAACTCAGTTCTTGGCCTCAAGTCCAACTCTATCCATTATATCCCACTTAGTTGTTTCTAAGCTAACTCATTCTTTCAGACAATTTGACAATTTGACAATTGTTTGAAGTTGAAAATATTTTGGTCAAAGTGAAAAAATAAGGAAGTCTAAAAATATACCTATACCTTTGTACTTTGCTATTCACATGAGCACATTCATATCTCTCTTTTAAGGTCTACCCATAACAAGTTAAATCATCTCTAATGTGCCACCCATCTGTGAATAACCACTATGATCCTTATTCATCTGTACCATTAATCCTTCATCTTTAAATAAGTCATGTCAAAACAAGTGTAGGAGGCTTCCTAGCAGTGAAAACAAAAATTTTAATTTTATCTGAGTTGGCAAAAAAGTAAGAAATGTTAATTAAACTACTACTGGACTCCAGAAGAACACAAATGATATGCCTTCTTTTTCTGTGCAGAGCATCTGTTTATTGTAACAAAACAAAACAAAACAAAACAAAAAGTTTACAGGTCAGATCATGTATATTTGTCTGGAAAAAAATTACGGGGGCAAAAAGCTTACAATAATATTCAATGCACCTTGTTTCCGTGTGAAAATTTACAAAGAATTTGGCTTTGCTGCTTGTTTCTGAAAATGATATCCACAAACTTCTCAGACTTTAGTGTGTCAAAGTACCAGAACATATTTTTCTAAAAATCAGAATGAGTTTTTTTTTCCTATTCTTTCTTTCCAGAAGACAAAGAATTAGCCTCAACTTTATCCTGATTTTGAAATTTGTTTTAAGCTTAATAAAGACTGTATTTCTCCCTTTTTCCCTTTTAACTGATCTTGATACTTCAAAAAGGAATACAGTCTTTTCTTATCTAATATTCTAAATGCTGACATTTGGTCTTTTATTCTTCTGGCAGAATGATAAGTCATGTTGATTAAGACTTTTATAGTTTTCCTGGGACACTAACACATTGATGTTGAGTTGTGAACTGATCTAACCATTCTGAGGAGAAATTTGGAACTATGTGCAAAAAAGCTATAAAACTCTGCAAACCCTTTGATCCAGTAGTGTTTCTACTGGGCTTGTATTCCAAAGATAGCATAAAAAATGGAAAGAACCCACATTTGCAAAAATGTGGCAAAAAAACTGGAAACTGAGTGAATGCCCATCAGTTAGGGAATGGTTAAATAAGTTATGGGTATATGAATGTAATAGAGTATTATTGTTTTATAAGAGACAATTAGTGGGATGATTTCAGAAAGGCCTGGAGAGACTTACATGAACTGATACTAAGTGAAATCAGCAGAACCAGGAGATCAATATACAGGATAATAACAAGACTATATGATAATCAATTCTGATGGGCATGGCTCTTTTCAACAATGAGATGATTTAAGTCAATTCCAATAGACTTGTGATGGAGAAAGCCATCTGCATCCAGAAAGGATTGTGGGAATTGAATGTGGGTCATAACATAGTATTTTTACTTTTTGTTGTTGCTTGCTTACTTTTTTTCTTTCTTATTTTTCCTTCTAATATGATTTTTCTTGTGCAGTATGATAAATGTGGAAATATGTTTAGAAGAATTGCACATGTTTAACCTATATTGAATTACTTGGTATCTAGGAGAGAAGGTAAGAGAGGAAAAGGGGAGGAAAAAATTGGAACACAAGGTTTTGTAAGGATGAATGTTAGAAACTACCTTTGCATGTATTTTGAAAAATAAAAAGCTATTATTATTTTTAAAAAAATATTAAAGTTTACATAATACTTTATTCACAACAACTCTTTGTAATAATGAGAAGTAGCAAATAATAATGCTTAGAGTGATGCATTTGAAAACAGAAATCACACCCTATGTGACCATGAACTAGGCACTTAAGTTCTCTTCATTTCAGTTTCCTTATCTGTAAGTGGGCAAATAGTACATGTAATATCTACCTTATAATGTTGCTGTGATCCTTCAGTAAGATAATGGATGTAAAGCATGTTAATGTCAGATATTATGAGTCAATTGCAATTATCTGCAGCCAGAACTTGGTAAAAAAGCAAGAGTTTCTAGAAGTCAGGAAAATCTGAGTTTGAATCTTACCTCAAATACTTAACTAGTATAATGTGACATTAGGCAAGTTATTTAATGCCTCTGTGCCATGGTTTCTTAATCCACAAAAGAAGGATAATAATGGCATCTACCTCTTAGCATTGTTGTGAGGATAAAATGAGTTAAGTTTGAGCATGTAGAATTAATATGTAGAAAGTACTTTGCAAACTTAATGTACTATGTAAATCTTAACTGGCTATTATGCCCATTTTACCGATAAATGAATGGAAATTGACTAGAAGTTATGACTTGGCCTGAATCATACAGGCATGATGCATCAAAAATAGGACTTTACCCCACTTCTTTGTGGCTTTAAGGCTAATACCCATTTACTCCACTACACTTTCTCAGGACAGGCATTATTATCAACAACTATTGATCATAAAATGACAGAGAACTGGAAGGTATCTCACAGCCTATACATAGTCCAACCCTTTTCATTTTATAGATGAGAAAATTAGAACCAAGATATTAAATGATTTGCCCAAAGTTATACTAATTTTGAGCTTCAAAAGCAGTATCTGAACCCAAATTCTCTGATTCAAAATCAATACACTTTCCATTCTACCAGGCTGTTCAAAAAAAATACAACTAAGTTCCAAAGTAGCTAAATGAAACAACAATAGCAAAGCCAGAATCTAACCCATAGTTTCTACAATGTGTTATTTCCACTATATCCCAGCTACCTACCTAGATAGAATAACCATTTGAAAAATATTGTAGGGTGTTACATAGCAATCTGTTCGAATAAAGTTAAAACTCATTTTGAAATCATTTGAATGAACATAGTTGATATTTTCTTCTAAGGGAAATTCAATGTGTGTGTGTGTGTGTGTGTGTGTGTGTGTGTGCAGTCTTGAGTAAGAAAAAAAAGGGAATTTGACAATAAGCCCAAGGAGCTTGCATAGATAATGGAGAAATCATTATGCCCTAAAATCTAAGTGAGTATTAGCACAGAATGATCATTTAAGAAAATAATCATTTTTCTTAGTTAATAGTCCATAGGTCAAAGAACTAGCCAAATTAAGTAGTTTAAAGGCATTTTTATTATATACAATTGTCATGATTGTTCTTTTCCTCCTAAGTATGTCATAGCTGAAGTCTATAACAAGCCAATAGCCTTTAAAAAAAATTACCAAAACAGTAGATTGGTCTCAATCTAATGCTTTGTCTATTTAACCAATGTCTGTTATCCACTGTGAAGCAATTATCCTGTCAAAATAATGAAGCATATGAGTATATTTTTGTTACCATGGCTAACAATTAATTGGTTTTAAAAAGATATCCTTGGCATGTTATAATCTCTGGTTACCTAAAAAGGTGTGTGTGAATACATATATATACATATATATGTATATGTATATATGTATATAAATAATATAAAGTTTATTCATTTGATTTTGGATGGGCATGTGTGTGTGTGTGTGTGTGTGTGTGTGTGTGTGTGTATGAAGTGTATTAATTTGATTTTAGATGGGCATTTAGGGATTCCAAACTGTTAGATCATGAAGAATTTGACATAACTGAAACAACTGAACAACAAAAACATGATTAGCTATTGTGTATATATATATATATGTATATATATATATATATGTATATATATATATATATATATATCTGTATATACATATATAGTATTCTCTGAATTTAATTTCACCAGATAATATAATGTGTATATTTATAAGCCTTCAATAGTTTCCTGTTTCAAACTTTAGTGTACCTACAATCTCATAAATCGCTAACTTTTTACTTTTGCTTGCTTTTCAGCATTTTGTTTGGTTTGAATAAGTTTGTTAGAATACAAGAGGCTAAAACTATCTTCTTTACATCTTTATCCATCCTTTTAAATTTTATATTGGTTTTGATATGTAATGAATTAATGGTTGGATAGCAGATAGGTAGCTAATTGTAATGTGACTCCCACATCAGTAAGCAGTAATTTTCTCTTTGTTAAGATCTGGTCAAATTTTTTTGGTAATGTTTCTCAGTGCACATATTGTGCAATTGTCCAGAAGCTTCTGACTTATTTTAAAGAAAATGTTCATGAATATATGTCATTGCATGAAGGAACTTCACTTTACAGTTTAGGAAACAGAGGTCCTGATTATAAGTCTCTTCACAATTAATGCTATCAGCCATTATATAACTAGCTAAGTCCACTATCAGGATATCATATTACATTCTATATCATATTGCATTGTGTTAAATTCTTCTGCCTGAGATCCAAAGACCTCTATAACCTGGTCTCATTTTACTTATCCAAATTTATTTCCCATTACTTCTCAGAAAACACCCTTTGTTCTACCATGTCCTTCATCTTCAACAAAAATGTGCTGTGCTCATTCTTCTTTGCTTATGATCTTGAATCTAGGCTTCTCAGTACAATCTAAGTACCTTAAGGAAAACTAATTTTGTTTTTGTCTTCATATCCCTATTGCCTAAGACAGTGCCTGGTACATAGTAAGTTCTTAAACAAAATATTTCTTGAATTGAATTGACCATTCTACACAAGTGAACATATGTACTTATGCCTAATAGTCCTTTCTGTTTTACTTCTAATCTTTACCTATCCATATTCTATTTTACACCTACCTCATGGTCCAGTTCTTCCATCCTTTCTAACCTTTTAGATCTGCTTCATCTATGAGCATCTATATATAACATTTACAGTCAGTAGCACATAGTGTACTAGTTATTTACTTCTATTGCTTCATCTGGGTCAGTTTTGCTTACCAACTAAATGGAAGTCTTTAAGAACAGGATGAATGTTTCATACTTTTGCATTCTCAATAGCACTACTAACAATGCTGAGCATTTAATGGACACTTGTTTGAGCAACATATTTTCTCATACTCTGTTCTATTAGTACACATTGTCTCACTGGTGGATTATCAGGCTCTTGAAAGTACTAACAGGAACAGTAATAATATCAACATCAGGGCTTTTATGAATCTTTAATATTATTTCAGTAGCTAGTCTTTCTTATAATGTAGATTGCAACCTAGTCATCCTCTATGTAACTCTTGGACCTATACTATAAATCCGCTGAAAGCTTACCCAATGTTCTAGTTCTCTTCCTTTAGAAAAAAGAGTTCTTAAACTTTTTTGCAAACCTCTTTGGTAGTCTGGTGAAAACTATGAACCACTTTTCAGAATCATGTTTTAAAAGCATAAAACAAAAAAAAATTACAAAAGAAACTATATATTGAAATCAGTATAAAAACATTTTAAAAACAAATTCACAGACCCCTACACCATAATAATAATAATAATAAGGCAATTTTATAACTATATGTTTATAACTATATTTACTCAAGTTAATAAAAATCCACATTCATATAACATTTATATTTTTATAAAGCACTTTCTTCATAACAATCCTGTGAGATAATCTAAATATTATTATTTTACTTTTAACAAATAATAAAACTGAGACTCAGCAAAAATTAATTGACATGTTTGCAGTCGCACATCTAGTGTCTAGGGGCTACATGCAATGCAAATTAGATAAACTCCATTTTTCTTAATAGAGTACCCTACTGTCATAAGTAAAACCTATGGAAAATAAATGTTTAGGGTTGGTGATTCTATCCATTCATGTATTACAAAGTTCATCCAAAGCTTGGCTGGTCTTTGAATTAGATTATATGAGTTTACATAAATAATTCTATTGAGGAAAGGAGAGAGAGCAGTTTTGATATATAGTATGGGGAGACATGAGGGATAAATAGCTTTCCATGATTGTTGTTTCAACTATTGTGTTCCACTTTTTATTAGGGAGAAGCTGCACACACAAAGTGCTTTAGAAATGGAAGTCAGAGCTTTAGATTATATCACACTAAAAAGTATAGATGGACATAATTAGATTTATAGCTAAAGTATCTATCAAAAAATATTTTTTTCTGTCAAGGAGCATAGTGTTCTTTCCATATGCAAATGATATTATCACTATTAGAAATGAAATGACAGTGCAATTCAATTCTCATTCAGTTCTCTCAAGAATACCTATTCATAGGAGACCTGACCTTACAGTATCTTTTACCTGGGAAACTATGTGTGAATTCACTTGAGAGTGCTGCTAAGAATAATGAGAGGCTTCCTCTGTCATGCAGAGAGTAAGCCGGCATTAGCTACAAGAATCTCTGAGCTGTATGAATCAGATTCACCCGAAGGCAGTGAAGGATGTATAGTCTAAGAAAATATAAAACCTGATGTGTGATTGCAGTGACTTGTGAATCCCTCTCACTGTCATGTGGCACTAGGTATTATTATTTTTTTTAATAATCAGTTTGCTGTCTTCAATAATTGGGGAAATCTGATTTTTTTATTCCTAATGAAAATTAGATAAGGTCTTCCTCATTAAGAAATACATTATTGCTTACACATATCTGTGGATATGTGAGTGTATGTTATATTTAGCCCAATTTCAAGCTTGAATTGTCATTTGTTCCTAGGGATGATGAAGGAATTGATCAAGAATTGTTTCATTTTCAGTCACTAGGCTGTAGAATATGCAAGTATGATGTTTTTCCTTTATAATTCTAGAATTTATAAGTAGCAGTAAAGTCAACAGTGAAGAACTCTAGATTCTACCTTAGTCAAACTGTTATGTTTTTAATTTGACATCACTAATGATTTTGTTCCAGGTAGTTAAATGTTTAATTTGTTCCTTCACACTAAAATTTGATTTTAATACCTTTAATTGGACTTTTTCTATCAGTGCTATAAATCCCAATGATGCTTCTCTAACAACACACTTAGGAAAGAAATCTACTCTCCAAGACATGAAATAATATATTTCATCCTTATCTTGAAGGCTTTTATACCAAGATGTGTATCTGACTAATCTCAGAAGGTAGGGTTTAATGTTCTACTACCTAATTTTATCAGTATTCATTTTTTCCTTCCAATCTTATTCTTATCTTATAAATCACTATCCTGTTTATAAATGACTAAAAAAAATATACTAACTGTGCAATATACCAGTAGATTATTCATATTTCATTTTACCTAAGCTTTCTATTCCTATAATCTCCATGGCATGATTTTTTTTAATTGTTTAAAGTCAATTGCAAGGTATAATGGATGATAGATATTATCTCTAATTCATTCTATCATCCCAGGGTAGAATTGGGATTGACTATATGAGTTTTTATATTAGATGTAATCTGCTTTTAGAGAGATAGCATAGTGTAAGAGATTGAATGCTAGACTTGTAATCAAAAAGACCTGAGTTCAAATTCCATCTAAGAACCCAGGGGTATGATCCTAGGCAAATCTGTTAATCTGAATGATGTCTAGAATGGGTGTGCTAATAATTGTAGCATTTATCTCATGATGTCTTTTAAAAAGATAAGATGAAATGATGGTGTGTAAAGCACTTCTTAAGCATCAAAATTGTATTTTTAAAAGGTACCTCTTATAGATAAAAATTAACATGCTCAAATACTTTCCTATCATATATTGTAGGGATACTTTCCTATCATATATTGTAGGGATCATTGTCAAAAATGCTAGCTATTCAACTATTTAATAAAGACTATGCAGAGCACTTGCAAAAGATAGCAGAGATAGGAGCCTTGCTTCCGGGGGTGGAGCCATGGTGGCGGAGATCAGATAGGAGTCTCTGTAACCTCCTCTAACCTTCCCTCAAACCAACAACATATGAAGCCACTAGACTGATTTTGAAGCAAAAAAATCCACAATATCTGGAGGACAACACGATTCTAGAAGAAGATACTCTGGAAGAACCTCAAAACAGGTCTGTTTTAATTGGGCAGGGGGGTGGTCTGCTGAACCCAGACTGCAGCGCAGGGAGACCAGGGCAGGGAGCTGGAGCAGGGAGCTGGAACAGGAGTCACAACAGGAGTGGGAGCGTTGTGCTTTTCACACACCTGGGAGTCTTCTGGGGGCCTCTTGGGCCAATCTGTCCGGATTGTGGGCAGGTGGTTTGGGGGGTCTGCCTTTTGTGAGGGGTAGATTGTGAACCACTGAACCCCTGATGAGCATCTGACCTAGCTTCCATTACACAACACCCTAGGGAGATCAATCAATCAGCAGGACTGATCAGCACCAGAAATAATTCAATCAGCAGAGCTGCCCAGTACCTGAAATAATTCAATCAGCAGAACTGCCCCAGGGTGAACTAAAGCAGAACTGCCCAGCCCCTGACATAATTCAATCAGCAGAGCTGCCCAGTTCCTGAAATAACTCAATCAGCAGAACTGCCCCAGGGCAAATTAAAGCAGCTGTCCCACCTTTGCCCTAAACAGACCTCACACCTTAAAAAAAAAAAAATGAATAAAAAACCAGAAAGAGTTCTCACCATAGACAAATTTTATGGAGAGAGGGAAGAACAGACCTCAAATCCTGAGGCCCCTAAAGATAAAGCAACTCCAGAAAAAGCCCCAAAGAGAGACATAAACTGGTCTCCATGTCACAAGGCTTTCTTTGAAGATTGCATAAAAAATCTTAAAAGAGAGTTAGAAGAAACATGGGGAAACGAAATGAGATCACTGCAAAATAAAATAGAAAAAATGGAAAAAGAATGCAATGAACAAAAAAATGTAATTGGTCAATTGCAAAAGGAACTAAAAACAGTAACTGAAGAAAATAAGACATTAAAAATTAGAATCGAACAATTGGAAATGAATGACTCATCAAGACGTCAAGAATCAGTCAAACAAAAACAAAAAAATTTAAAGATAGAGAAAAACATGAAATATCTCCTAGGAAAAACAACTGACCTGGAAAATCGATCTAGGAGAGACAATCTAAGGTTTATAGGGCTTCCTGAAAGCCATGATGAAAAAAAGAACCCAGACACTATCTTCCAGGAAATCATAAAAGAAAACTGCCCTGATATTTTAGACCCAGAAGGCAAAATACTCCTTGAAACAATCCACCGATCACCTCCTGAAAGAAACCCAAAAATTAAGTCCCCCAGAAATATCGTGGCTAAAATCCAGAACTATCATACCAAGGAAAAGATATTACGAGAAGCCAGAAAGAAACAATTTAAATATCGAGGAGATACAATTAGGATCACACAGGACCTAGCAGCTTCTACTTTGAAGGATCGAAGGGCCTGGAATCAGATATTCTGAAGGGCAAAGGAAATTGGATTACAGCCAAGAATAAGTTACCCAGCTAGAATGAGCATTATCTTCCAGGGAAGAAGATGGTCATTCAATGATATAGGAGAATTTCACCTGTTTCTACTGAAAAGACCAGAACTGAACAAAAATTTTGATCTACAAACACAGAACACAAGAGAAACATAAAAAAGTAACAAGGAAAAAAAAAAACTCTTGAGAACTATATTTATGTTATAGATACTTATAAATGAGGGTTGATTTTATGAATCTATTATTACATTATGATTATTATATGATTACTGTGATTTTATTATTATGATATGATTATTGTGATTTTATGATTATTATGATATGATAAACTGAAAAAGAAATTAGAGATAGAAAAGGGATAACACTGGAAGAAGAGGAAAAGGAGGTAAAATAAGGGAAATTACATCACATATAGAGGCAAAGAAAACCTATAATGATTGAGGGGAAAAAAGGGAGGGGGATGAGAATTTGGTTAATCTCCATTTCATCAGATTTGGCTCAGAGGGAATAATAGACATACTTATAAGGAAACAGGAGGGAAATGGGGAAAAAAGGAGTAGGTGGGGCTCAAAAGGGGAAGGATTGTTTGAGGGAAGTGGTTATCAAAAGCAAAATAGTAGGGAGGAGGGAAAGGGGATAAGAAAGAGAAAAGCATAAGCTAGGGTAAATAAGATGGCAGGAAATACAGAATTAGTTATTTTAACTATGAATGTTAATGGAATGAACTCTCCCTTAAAGTGGGAGCAGATAGCAGACTGGATTAAAAACCAGAATCCAACAATACGTTGTATACAAGAAACACATCTAAAACATAGAGATACATACAGGGTGAAGGTAAAAGGCTGGAGCAGAATCTATTATGCTTCAGGTGAACAGAAAAAAGCAGGGGTAGCAATCCTGATCTCAGACCAAGTAAAAGCAAAGATAGACTTAATTAAAAGAGACAAAGAAGGAAATTATATCTTCCTAAAGGGTACCATAGATAATGAAGCAATATCAATACTAAACATATATGCACCAAGTAGTATAGCATGGAAATTCCTAGAGGAAAAGTTCAGAGAGATGCAAGAAGAAATAGACAGCAAAACTATAATAGTGGGGGATCTCAACCTCCCTCTCTCAGAACTTGATAAATCAAACCACAAAATAAATAAGAAAGAAGTTAAGGAGGTAAACAAAATGTTAGAAAAGTTAGGTATGATAGATCTTTGGAGGAAATTAAATGGAGACAGAAAGGAGTTTACTTTTTTCTCAGCAGTCCATGGAACTTATACAAAAATTGACCATGTGTTAGGACACAAAAACCTCAAAATCAAATGCAAGAAGGCAGAAATAATAAATGTATTTTTTTCAGATCATGACGGAATAAAAATCACATGCAATATAAGGCCAGGAGAAAATAGACCAAAAACCAATTGGAAACTAAATAATTTTATCCTAAAGAATGAATGGGTGAAACAGCAAATTACAGACACAATTACTAATTTCATCCAAGAGAATGACAATAATGAGACAACATACCAAAATTTGTGGGATACAGCCAAAGCAGTAATAAGGGGAAATTTTATATCTCTAGATGCTTATTTGCATAAAATAGAGACAGAGAAAATCAATGAATTGGGCTTGCAATCAAAAAAGCTAGAGAAAGAACAAATTAAAAACCCCCAGTCAAATACCAAACTTCAAATCCTAAAAAAAGGAGAGATTAGTAAAATTGAAAGTAAAAAAAACATTGAATTAATAAATAAAACTAAAAGTTGGTTTTATGAAAAAACCAACAAAATAGATAAACCTCTAGTTAATTTAATTAGAAAAAGGAAAGAGGAAAATCAAATTGTTAGTCTCAAAAATGAAAAGGGAGAACTTTCCACCAATGAAGAGGAAATTAGAGCAATAATCAGGAGTTACTTTGCCCAACGGTATGCCAATAAATTTGATAACCTAAGTGAAATGGAGGAATATCTACAAAAATATAGATTGCCCAGATTAACAGAAGAGGAAATAAATTACTTAAATAGCCCCATTTTAGAAAAAGAAATAGAACAAAGTCATTAATCAACTCCCTAAGAAAAAATCCCCAGGACCAGATGGATTTACATGTGAATTCTACCAAACATTTAAAGAACAATTAACTCCAATATTATATAAACTATTCAAAAAAATAGGGAATGAAGGACTCCTACCAAACTCCTTTTATGATACAGACATGGTACTGATACCTAAACCAGGTAAAACAAAAACAGAGAAAGAAAATTATAGACCAATCTCCTTAATGAATATTGATGCAAAAATCTTAAATAAAATATTAGCAAAGAGATTACAGAAAATCATTCCCAGAATAATACACCATGACCAAGTAGGATTTATACCAAGAATGTAGGGATGGTTCAATATTAGGAAAACTATTAACACAATTGACTATATTAATAACCAAATTAACAAAAAAAATGATAATCTCAATAGATGCAGAAAAAGCATTTAATAAAATCCAACATCCATTCCTATTAAAAACATTAGAGAGTATAGGAATTAATGGACTTTTCCTTAAAATAGTCAGTAGTATCTATTTAAAACCATCAGCTAGCATCATATGTAATGGTAATAAACTGGAACCATTCCCAATAAGATCAGGGGTGAAACAAGGTTGCCCACTATCACCATTACTATTCAATATTGTATTAGAAATGCTAGCCTTGGCAATAAGACAAGAAAAAGCGATTAAAGGAATTAGAGTAGGTCATGAGGAAACCAAATTATCACTCTTTGCAGATGATATGATGGTCTACTCAGAGAACCCTAGAGAATCAACTAAAAAACTATTAGAATTAATCCACAACTTTAGCAAAGTTGCAGGATACAAAATAAATCCACATAAATCATCAGCATTTTTATACATCACCAACAAAATGCAACAGCAAGAGATACAAAGAGAAATTCTATTCAAAATAACTATCGATAGTATAAAATATTTGGGAATATATCTGCCAAGGGAAAGTCAGGATCTATATGAGCAAAACTACAAAACACTCTCCACACAAATAAAGTCAGATCTAAACAACTGGAAAACTATCAAGTGCTCTTGGATAGGTCTAGCGAATATAATGAAGATGACAATACTACCTAAACTAATCTATCTATTTAGTGCTATACCAATCAAACTCCCAAGAGATTATTTAATTGACCTAGAAAAAATAACAACAAAATTCATCTGAAAAAAACAAAAGGTCAAGAATTTCAAGGGAATTAATGAAAAAAATGCAAATGAGGGTGGCCTAGCTGCACCAGATCTAAAACTATATTATAAAGCAGTGGTCACCAAAACCATTTGGTACTGGATAAGAAATAGAGTAGTGGATCAGTGGAATAGGTTATGTTCACAGGACAAAACACTGAATGACAATAGTAATCTAGTGTTTGATAAACCCAAAGACCCCAGTTTTGGGGATAAAAACTCACTATTTGACAAAAACTAATAATAATAATTGGAAACTAGTATGGAAGAAATTAGGCATTAACCCACACCTAACACCATATACCAAGATAAGGTCAAAATGGATTCATGATCTAGGCATAAAGAATGATATTATAAACAAATTAGAAAAATGTAGGATGGTTTACCTCTCAGACCTGTGGAGGGGGAAGGAATTTGTGACCAAAGAAGAACTAGAGGTCATCATTAATCACAAAATAGATAAGTTTGACTATATCAAGTTAAAAAGTTTTTGTACAAACAAAATGAATGCAGACAAGATTAGAAGGGTAGCAGTAAAGTGGGAAAATATTTTTACATCCAAAGGTTCTGATAAAGGCCTCATTTCTAAAATATATTGAGAATTGACTCAAATATATAAAAATTCAAGCCATTCTCCAATGGATAAATGGTCAAAAGATATGAACAGACAATTTTCAGACGAAGAAATTGAAACTATTTCTGGTCACATGAAAAGGTGCTCCAAGTCACTATTGATCAGAGAAATGCAAATTAAGACAACTCTGAGATACCACTACACACCTGTCAGATTGGCTAAAATGACAGGAAATGATAATGATAACTGTTGGAGGGGATGTGGGAAAACTGGGACACTGATACATTGTTGGTGGAACTGTGAACGGATCCAACCATCCTGGAGAGCAATTTGGAACTATGCTCAAAAAGTTATCAAACTGTGCATACCATTTGACCCAGCAGTGTTTCTACGGGCCTATATCCCAAAGAGATTTTAAAGGAGGGAAAGGGACCCACATGTGCAAAAATGTTTGTGGCAGCCCTTTTTGTAGTGGCAAGAAACTGGAAATTGAAAAGATGCCCCTCAATTGGAGAATGGCTGAATAAATTATGGTATATGAATGTTATGGAATATTATTGTTCTGTAAGAAATGACCAACAGGAGGATTTCAGAGAGGATTGGAGAGACTTGCATGAACTGATGCTGAGTGAAATCAGCATAACCAGGAGAACATTATACACAGCAACAAGACTATACGATGATCAATTTTGATGGACATGGTTCTCTTCAACAATGATGTGATTCAAACCAGTTGTTCAGCGATGAAGATAGTCATATACATCCAGAGAGAGGCCTGTGGGAACTGAGTGTGAACCACAACACACCATTTTAAAGCTTTTTGTGAATATTTCCATGCATTTTGTTTTCCTTCTTAGATTGTTTTTCCTTCTTCTCTTTCTAGATCTGATGTTTCTTGTGCAATAAGATAACTGTATAGATATGTATACATGTATTGTATTTGTCATATAATTTATACTATTTAGCATGTATTAGATTACCTGTCATTTAGGGGTGGGGGTGGGGGGAAGGAGGGTAAAGGCTTGGGGAAAAAAAAGTTTTTTCAAAGATCAATGTAGAAAAATCACTCATATGTTTTGTAAATTTTTTAAAAAAGCTTTATAGAAAAAAAAGATAGCAGAGACACTTGGTATTTTATGGTTTGCTTGTTTTTTATTTCTATTTTATTTATCACTAACCTTCTGTATTTAAAAATTTTGACAAGACAGGGATTCAGATGAATCTTGAATCTTCTCCAAGATAAGACAGTATGCAAAAGTGGGGATCCTATTACCAGAGGATAGCAAAACAGGTTAAAGCATACAATTTTTAAATATATTGAATATCTATTTTATTTGTGAGAAATAATTACTAACATGTACATTGTACTTTAAACTTTGAGAAGCACTTTATATACATATATACACATAAATGCACATATATGTATAGAGATAAACCCACAAATACATATATAGGTTTTGTTTTATTTCCATTTATGGATTTATATTTTATTAGATTTCACAGACAGAGTACTTGAGAAATGGAGCTGAGAGTTTTAGACTATATCACAATAACCAGGACAGATAAAAATAATCTTATTGAAGGCATCTAGGTCACATAGTAGATAAAGCACCAAGCCTGTAGTCAGGAAGATCTAAGTTCAAATTCAGCCTCAGATACTTCCTAGCTGGGTCATTCTGGTCTGCCTCAGATTCCTTAACAAGGACAACAGCACCTACCTTGAAAGGTTGTTGTGAGGATCAAATGTGATAATATTTATAAATATTTAGCACAATGACTAGCACATAGGAGGCTCTACATTCCCTTATATCCTTCCCCATCAGATTCTCACAAGCCTGAAAGAAGTAATTATTATCTTTCATCCATAGAAGATGAAACCAAAGGTGAAAGAGATTAAGTGATGTGCCCAGAGTCATACAGCTCATATGTATCTAAAACAGGATTCTAATGATATCCTCCCCCTGACTGCAACTCCAGAATTCTATTAGCTGTGTTAGCTCTCTGTATCATAGTATCATGTGATTTTTTTTAAGTGAATTTAGGAATCATCTTGTCTAATCCCTTCATTTCACAGATAAATAAACTGAGATACAAAGGGGATAAGTTACTCACCAAAGGATATATCAATATAACGTAGTAGAGTAAGGATTGAAGTTCAGGTTTTCTGATTATAAATACAGTGTTTCTGCTGCTCTATCATGCTTCCATGAATTTGTGACATAATCAATGTAGTTATTCCCTTCAGAGGTGTAGCTTGCAATCCATCTATGCTTTCTCAGCCTTTCAATTCTTATCCACATTCTCCCATAAACTCACTGGGGGGTCCACTCAACAGGAGGGTGCTTTGCTCTAAAACCCTTGACACTGTATAGATGGCATTGGAGCACACAAGTGGGGCACAAGCACATATTTTGTTTCTTTTTTATCCTTGATACACAAACAACTTTCTTTCTTATTCATACATTTCTCTGATTATCTTCTTTATGCCATTTCTCTTTTGCAAGTCTTTATTGGAACTATGATGAAGTTTCCTTATGACCACCATGACTCTATTATTGCCTTTTGGGTGACCCATAGCCTTAGTTCACAGAGACTAAAGTATCCAAGAATTTAGTCTTATCATCACCAGAAGACAACAAGTGTTAACAAAGAAAATATTGGGGTTTAAAAGTACTTCATAATTTTCCAATTGCTTTACTTCTGCTTTCTTCTTTTTACTGAATTCTGGTTCTACATTGTTGTCTCTACAAATCTATGGCTATATTCACACCACACATACACTGATGATGATCTCTATGAACTACCTTCCTTTTAACTTCCTACTATAATACAGACAATAGGCATTTTTCTTCATTCACTTGCTTAGTCTTGCATGGATGGTTTCATCACAATCTTTTGAATAATTATGGGTTTCATTTACAGGACTATTTGTTCTAATCAGTATAATATTACCCATACACAAGAGCATCTTGAGGACATCACCATCTCTAGGGAATTCCTCTTCCATTTGAACTTTATAATATACCTTATCAGTGGTAAATACTTTTGACATATAAATGTCTATTTGTTTTTATCACTTGATATAAAATTTTAAAATAATTACAGGTTTTTTTAATGTTTAAATATCTTTTAAAGAAACCATACATGATTTTAAAATATGCATTCAAAAAGCCTTCATCAAATCATTTTAAAAAAGACTCAAGAATAATGTGCATAGTGGAATCTTGTGTTGTCTACATCTTCCAGTCAACTTTGCAATTGCTGTTAGATATTATTTACACAATCTTGTTGTCTTATGTTCTCTAATTTTCATCAAAAGTGACTTTGATACATGTTTTATAAAGATTTTATGGAGATGTGAAAGCAGACATATCCATGCATATGTTTTGAAAATAAAAAGCTTTATGAAAATAAATAAATAATAAAATAAAAAAGAAAGCAGACCCAAGTCAGTAATTATTAATGCTTTTTTTAGTTGCCTTATTAGATAAGTAATAATATCTATGATTTTCCCTTGGTGTTTGATAGCTTTCTCTTTTAGATATTTTAAGAACTTATCTTTCAATGACCTCAAAATTATGGGACTTCTTCATGAAGCTCCTTTTTGTTTGCTTGGTTAATCAAGCTGCTCTTCCATCTTTGTCTTCATTAGTGCCATTTATTTTTCCTCATGCAGTTTGTTGGGAAATATGATGTATCAGAATTTAGTAGCTCCATCATTATTGATAGAGAAAATACTCCATTATAGATATCTTAGATGATCTTAAAAAAAAATGACTCTGCTTTTTTCCTTTGAGTTGAATGCTTAAATACTCTCAGGATAATATGGCTTTGTTAGGTCTTTCATTAAGCTTTCTGTAACAGGGCTTTAACCTTTCCTATTTTCACAGCTTATGAGTCAGTGCTGCTCACACTATTTCACTAATCTTCTTGGTAAGATTTTGCAAGTAAGTTTGTATTCTAAGCTGGTGTTGGCCTAAGTTGTCACATCTTTCTGCCTGTCAAGGAAATTAAATATTTAGCTGAAGCAGTCTCTAGGCTTTTTTTTTTTTTTTTTTTGCTATCCTTTGGTGATTGTTTTATATTAGTGAAAGCTCTTTGAAAAGTGGTGATAGTATGTGTCTAAGTCTGTTCTTATGTCTATTGCTATCAATATTTGCCAGCACAAAATTCTTGTTTAAATATAAATAATTAGAATTATTTTAATTGCATACATTTAAAGGCACAAAATTATTTATTCTAGTTCAATATGGATTTTGACTTTTAACAAATTGACAATATACACAAAGATGATTTAAAATTATTTAAATTCATTAAAATGCAATCAACTTCATTTTTTAAAATGTTCTTAAATGCTTGTCATATATGACATCCCCTAATTCTCATCTGAAAAAAAAGTATTCATGATATGTAGGCATGCAGCTTCTTAATCTAGGAATCTTTGGCCTATTTTTGTTCCTTTTTTCTGAGCTCTATTTTCCAACATGTTTTATTGGTCTCCCTTATGTTCATCTCTACGTTGAAATCAACAAGTATCAAAATACTTCTAAGATGATCCAATTTAGGAGGTCTTTTCTTCACTGATTTTTTTTTCCCTATTTCCTCATCCTGTACAACTGAAGTTGGTGTGTAGGCTGTAATTATCTTTATTGTGTTCATTATGCAAATGTTCATCATAAACAGCACAACACAATATAACTACATACCCCATGATTTGATTTTGTTTGTTGCCTTTGGATATATGATATATCCAATCCTGCCAATTCATTTCTTATAATTCATGAAGAGATCTTATGAACCATTCTTTCATGTAGCTGCCAACTCCTTTTCTTCTCTGCTTTCATATATGGCAGCAACATCAAGACTGATATAATTGAATTGCTATAGTAAGCAAATGTAGTAGTTGATCATTGGGAAAAGAATATCACACCAATTGTTATTATTTGTGGTCCAAAGACTATGATTCTTAATACTCTTTGTCTTCTTTTCCACCATCCTGTTACAAAGGACAAAGGACTTCAGAGTGTTCATTTGCTTTTTCGTTGCTTCATGCATTACCGTGGCCATAGAATCCATCACTAATCAGTCCATCCACAAATCTTTGTCAAGCATCTAACATGTGCCAGGAACTGTGCTAGATCCAGGAGGTACAAATGCAAAAATAAAACAGTCCTTGCCTTCAAGGAACTGAAGTTCTATAACATTCTATAAGAATGTGGTTAACCTATTTTTTTTACATATCACCAGGACAATCTTTGGAACATAGGCACAGTTTAATCACATAATACTTTTTCAACATAGTAGAGCCTATCAGAATTTATATTCCGATGGAATAGCCTTAAAGAATTCAAGGTCATCTACCAAACGATTGTTAAATTTTTTGAATGTGAATATTTATACTTCTAAAAATCAGCAAACATTATAAATCAGTACTTGAGTTATTTTTTGTTGGTTTCTATATTTAAGAAAGTGTTGGAGAAAAATGTTAATAATGCAAATTAAACTTAAAAGTGTATCTTGTTCACATTTTTTTTTTGGTGGGGGAGCCTGATATTAAATATTTATTAGCCTATTTCTGACCATCCCCATATTATAGTAAGGCATTTGTGGTGGACTTTACCTCATTTTCAAAAATATTAACAATCTTTATTTTGATTTTTGTGCTTATCACTAAAAAGTACAACCTCTTAACCATCACAAACTATGATTGAAAATAGTATTAAAAAAACAGTTAATGCAATTTAATGAGGTTTTTCTCTTTAATAAACTCTGAAAGATATGTGGATTTTTGTATCAAATCATGGATTATTTGCCATGGAAAAATGGACATGTGTGAAACATCATTATCTCATGAAATTGTTGTTTGCCAAGATGTTGGTCATTAAGAATCACTATATAATTTGATAATTATTATTTCCTTTTTTCCCAACAAGCAAATTGCTGTCATTATCAAGAAAATATTTGCCTCAACATTTAAGTGAGTTATCATCCAAATTCTTTTAGTTCAGTTGAGAAAGCCTCTTTGAGGAGAACAGTGCCAAATGTGTTTCTTTTTTTTTTCTAATCAGCCCTAGTTTGATTGTTTGCATGATTGTAGAGTACTACTCAACACTAATGCTGCTAATAAAATTGTAGTCCTCATCCCCAAAGACCTTAAACTAGGATTCTGATAATACCTTTCTTTACCAAAACCAAAACATTATTCACTCTAAAGGATTCCATTTATCCACTCACGTAGTTGGAGTTACATCGACTCTCACTTGGACTATTGTAATAGCATTCTAAAATATCTCCCTAACTTAAGGCTTTCCCCATTACAATCCCTCCTCCACAGAGCTAACAAAGTAGCACAGATCTGAACATGTCACATATACACTCCTACTCAATAAATTCCAGTGACTTCCTAATATAAAATCTCTTCTATTAGCATTTAAAACTCTTCACAATCTGGCCCTATTGTATCATTTCAATTTTCAGCTTTCTTCTATGTTAATCCCCTTAGTGAGTAAGAGGAAAAAAAAAAGAGATAGGCAAAGACTCAAAAACAGAGACAAAGACAGAAAAATAATGATATCTTCTGATTTGTTTCAATTCTTCTCTGTATGAATTAAAACTACCAAACCTAACATATTACTCACTTTAGGAACCTACAAATGTTCTAGTAGAAATATTACCATGGCTTCTACTAGAAATGTCCCTGGTTGGTATCAGCCAGGGGCATTTCTAGTTGAGAATTTATCACTTACCATGCCGAAGGGCTCTGGAACCTATGGTTGATAGAGTATGTCATAAAAGGAAATATAAATCCTTTTCTCAAAGTACAAGTACTAGATTCTGCTGCACCAGGAATCGTATTCTGTCTGTTTTGTGGAAAGCAGTAATTTACTTCAGAATGCTACTAAAACTGCTTCTGACTGGTTTCAGACACACAAATACCATATAGGCAATACATAATTTTCCATAAATATTTGTAAGTATAACCTAAAATGTGACCTTACTTTGTCTTGGTTTGTTTGTTTTCTCCCATATGGTAATAGGATAGCAGCACAAACTAGATGCCTGGATATGTGTATTCCATAAGTCAGTCATGCTTTTTTTCCTTTTCCATTTTCTAGTTATCTATCATCTTCTCAGTATTTGTGCTCTGACTATGGCAATATCAAGGCCAGTGTCCAGAAAATGGGGAAAAAACATTAATGTCATTTTATCTTTAATAATAAAATATATCATTGCCGAAAATTAAATTTAAAGCATTTTCATTAACATATTGCCCTAATGTTGATGGTTATTCCAAAAATAAATAAGAGTTTGCATTGGACATCTTTTTAAATTTTTTTACATGTTTTTATTTCATTAAATATTTTTCCATTTATATTTTTTAATTTTTAATTTTTAAATTTCATTTTTTTTAAATTTCAGGTTCCAAATTCTTTTTCTCTTCCTACCCCTCTGCCATTATTTGAGAAGGCAACCAAGATATCCATTATACCTGCGAAGTCATGCAAAACATATTTCTAAATTAGTAATGTTGCTAAAGGAAGGCCCTCCCCAAAAAGGCAAGCAAAATAAAGTTTAAAAAAGTATGCTTTCATCTGCACTCAGAATTCATCAGTTTTTCTCTGCAGGTAGATAGCATTTTTTTTTCCTCATAGATGATGTGAATTGAATAGACATTATTTTGCTTCCAAGTTAGAAAAGTAAAATTGGAATTTATTGTATGAATGTTTTACATTATCATTATTTTTTTAATAAAGTAGAATATTTGTAACCACTTCATCTACTTCAGTATGATCTCCTGGAAACAACACAACAATGAAAATTGCAACAAATACTCATCTTGTGTGCTTATCATTCATATCTTCCCATAAGTTTGCCATAAAGGGCAGACCCATGATTTTGAGAGCTTTCTTCACGTTCTATTCACATTAGAAGGAACCTAGTAATAAATATGGATCTCACTAGGTGACATTACATCTTTTTTACTCATACATTTCATTCTTTATAAACTTTATGCTACTTCTTCTGAATAGTTAGTTCCCAATTATGGAACTTATTTCCATACACCATGCACTTCTCTGTTATCCTTGGATTGATCATCATCTTTAATGCTTTGAAGATTCCAGTGTTCTATGTCCCCTCCTATTACCTATCTGACCACTTCTCTGTCTTCTTTCCTGATTCATTACCCATATAACATCCTGTAATTTTGAGTGTTCCTCAATGCTCCTTTCTGAGCCTTCTCTCTTCACATCTCTTAATGATCTCATCAACTCCCTTGGGTTTAATTATCTCAATGTAAATGACTCATAGACATGTATTGTACATTTCAAACTAAATGACCCAGTGATACTTCAAACTCAAAGTGTCCAAAACAGAACTCATCATCTTCCTTCCAGAAATCTATCTCTTTCCAGGCTTCCTTCTTTCTCTCAAAGGCACCATAAATTTTATGTTCTCCCAAGTTTGTACCTTGACTCCTCATTCTCTTTTACCCCTTATAACGAGTCATTAAATTGTATTTCCTCATTCCAATCCATCTTCCACACAATTATCATGTCTGCCTAGGTCACTCTATTACTTAGTAAAATGCAGCAATTTCCTATTGCTTTGTGAGTTGCCCTTTATGAGTTGCCCTCAACCCACCTTTTTAGCTTAATTATACATTACTCACCTTCTCCCATTCTACAGTATGACCAAACTAAACTATATTCTATTCCGTACACATAGAACTTGATCTCCCATCTCAATACTTTACAGCCACCCTCAATTCCTGGACTGTGCTCCCTCCTCACCTCCAGTGTATGGAATCCCTCTTCTTTCAAGACATGTCAAGTACCATCTTTTATACACAATCTTTCCTTATTTCCTCTCAAGAGCTAGTGCCTTCTTTCCCTAACTTAAGTACTTTATATTCATTTTTTATTTATTCTGTATATACTCACATATGTATATGCTATTTCCTCCCCAGAAAGTAAGCTCCTTGAGAGGATGGGTTGTGTCAGTTTTTCTTTTTTATATCCTCAGTAGCTAGCAGGACCTGTCACATAGTTGGTGCTTAATAAATGTTTCTTGATTGATTCAACATTAGTATTAAAAAGAGAGACTGAATCTTACATTTTAAAGAACTTTGTGTTTTCCAAAAGCAATCAAGCTGTTCTCCCACCCCTATTCATAGGATCTGAATATCACTTAATAGGGCATCACTTTGAGTCTGTTTCCTGTTCCTTTGTTTTTCACAAAGGTCACTTCTTAGACCCCTTATGTGTAGCCATGCAAATACAGCTCATTTTACATATGAAAAACAAGTAGTTGGGAAAGCTGCTTAATATATGTTAATGGTTTAGTCAAATCTAAATGACCTGAAAGTTTGCATAATTGAAATTTGCACATCTTTGAAAACATCCTTTTCATTAACCTCTCCTGATTATTCAAAAAGCCAGGATTTATGTGATATAGGAATCAGTTCCATATATATATATGTATATATATATATATGGTTTTGTTTTGTTTTTTTGAAACAAAGAGCTTCTTAAAGAAACTCTTCAAAAATCCAATACTGAGCAGGAATATTTATATTTCATTACATTCTTATTTAATAGTTATATTTAGAATATTTTTCAAATGTCCCAGGAGATGGTATCTTCCACATAACAGAAGAATTTCTTAATATACCCAAGTTTTTTGAAACACTCTAGCTACTGTCGTTTTCTGTTGCTACATGAGAATTCAGTCAAGGGCAAGGAGTCAATATAAATTTATCTTTTTTTTTAATATTAATACCCCAAATGGACTTTGTTGCAATTTTATTTGAAAAGAATCTATTTTAGCTCAACTTAGATTTATTTTGCCTCTTCAAGGAGTGTTAGTGGAAATTTGGTGTATTCTATTTTTTCATCAATACATCTTTTTTTTTTTATTGGCAAAAGCTTGTTCGATTTATTTAAGAAAGCTTGTAATTGTTATAGTCTTACAAAGTTAGGGTTCGTTAGAGATAGGATAATTATTTGGCTAGGATTACAAAATTTTCTTGGAGCCCAGAAGTTCCCAGAACCCCAGGTGCAATGCTTCTTCTTTTTTTTTTTTTTAATTATTTTTTTATTTTATTTGCATAACATATGTGTGGGTAATTCTTCAACAATAACCCTTACATAGCTTTCTGTTACAGATTTTCCCCCCAACTCCCCACCCCTCCCCTAGATGGCAGGATATCCACTACATGTTAATTATGTTAAAATATTGGCAAATCGAATATATGTATACATATTTCCAAACTTATCATTGTTGTGCAAGAAAAATCTTATCTACACAAAAGGTATATCAGATAAAGGAAACACAATGTAAGCAAACATCAATCAAGGAGTATGAGAATGTTATGTTGTGGTCCACATTTCACATCCCTCTCTCTGGGTGTAAAAGGCTTTCTTCAGTGAACAATTGGAGGTGGTTTGAAACATTTCATTGTTGAAGAGAGCCATGTCCATCAGAATTGATCGTCATATAGTACTGTTGTTGCCGTGTATAATGATCTCCTGGTTCTCCTCATTTCACTCAGCATCACTTCATGTAAGTCTCTCCAGGCCTCTCTGAAATCATCTTGCTGGTCATTTCTTACAGAACAATAATATTCCATAATATTCATATACCATAACTTATTCAGCCATTCTCCAATTGAAGGGCATCTATTCAATTTCCAGTTTCTTGCCACTACAAAAACGGCTGCCACAACCATTCTTGCACATGTGGGGCCTTTTCCTTCCTTTATGATTTCTTTGGGATATAAGTCCAATAGAAATGCTGTTGGGTCAAAGGGTATGCACAGTTTGATAACTTTTTGAGCATAGCTCCAAATTGTTTTCCAGAATGGCTGTATCCGTTCACAGCTCCACCAACAATGCATCAGTGTCCCAGCCCTCCCACATCCCCTCCAATATTCATCATTAACTTTTCCTGTCATTTTAGCCAATCTGACAGGTATGAAGTGGTACCTCAGGGTTGTTTGATTTGCATTTTTCTGATCAATAGTGATTTGGAGCACCTTTTCATATGACTATAAATAGTTTTAATTTCATCCTCTGAAAATTGTTCATATCCTTTGACCATTTATTGATTGGAGAATGGCTTGAATTTTTATAAATATGAGACAATTCTCTATATATTTTTGAGATGAGACCTTTATCAGAACCCTTGAATGTAAAGATGATTTCCCAATTTATTACTTCCCTCCTAATCTTGTCTGCATTGATTTTGTTTGTACAAAAACTTTTTAACTTAATATAGTCAAAGTTATCAATCTGGTTTTCAATTAAGAGTTCCAGTTCTTCTTTGGACATAAATTTATTCCATCTCCAAAGGTCTGAGAGGTGAACTATATTACATTCCTCTAATTTACTTATAGTATCACTCTTTATATCCAGATCATGAACCCATTTAGATCTTATCTTGGTATGTGATGTTAGATGTGGGTCAAGCCCTAATTTCTTCCACACTAGTTTCCAGTTTTCCCAGCAGTTTTTGTCAAATAGTGAATACTTATCCCAAAAGCTGGGGTCTTCGGGTTTATCAAAAACCAAATTGCTATAGTTATTGCCTAGTTTGTCTTGTGATTCTATCCTATTCCACTGATCGACTACTCTATTTCTTAGCCAGTACCAAATGGTTTTGATGACCACTGCTTTATAATATAGTTTTAGATGTGGTACAGCAAGTCCACCATCGTCAGCCTTTTTTTTCATTAATCCCCTTGAAATCCTTGACCTTTTATTTTTCCAAATGAACTTTGCTACTATTTTTTCTAGATCTGTAAGATAATTTCTTGGGAGTTTGATTGGTATGGCACTAAATAAGTAAATTAGTTTGGGTAGTATTGTCATTTTTATTATATTCGCTCGTCCTACCCATGAGCATTTTAAGTTTTTCCAATTGACTAGGTCTGATTTGATTTGTGTGGAAAGTGTTTTGTAGTTTAGTTCATATAGTTCCTGACTATCCCTTGGCAGATAAATTCCCAAATATTTTATACTATCAACAGTTATTTTGAATGGAATTTCTTTTTGTATCTCTTGCTGCTGAACTTTATTGGTAATATATAAAAATGCTGATGATTTATGTGGATTTATTTTGTATCCTGCAACTTTGCTAAAGTTGTGAATTGTTTCTACTAGTTTTTTAGTTGAGTCTTTAGGGTTCTCTACGTATATCATCATGTCATCTGCAAAGAGTGATAATTTGGTTTCCTCATTACCTACTCTAATTCCTTTAATCTTTTTTTTCTTCTCTTACTGCCAAAGCTAACATTTCTAAGACAATATTAAATAATAATGGTGACAGTGGGCAGCCTTGTTTCACTCCTGATTTTATTGGGAATGGTTCTAGTTTGACTCCATTACATATGATGCTTGCTGAAGGTTTTAAGTAGATACTACTAATCATTTTAAGGAAAAGCCCATTTATTCCTATACTCTCCAGTGTTTTTAATAGGAATGGGTGTTGGATTTTATCAAAGGCTTTTTCTGCATCTATGGAGATAATCATATGGTTTTTATTAATTTGGTTATTAATATAATTGATTATGCTAATTGTTTTCATAATATTGAACCAGCCCTGCATTCCTGGTATAAATCCTACTTGGTCATGATGTATTATCCTGGGGATGACTTCTGTAATCTTGTTGCTAAAATCTTATTTAAATTTTTTGCATCAATATTCATTAGGGAAATGGGTCTATAGTTTTCTTTCTCAGTTTTCTCCCTACCTGGTTTAGCTATCAGCACCATATCTGTGTCATAGAAGGAATTTGGTAGTACACCTTCTTTCCCTATTTTTTCAAATAGTTTATATAGTGTTGGGATTAATTGTTCTTTGAATGTTTGGTAAAATTCACATGTAAATCCATCTGGCCCTGGAGATTTTTTCTTAGGGGGTTGATTAATAGCTTGTTCTATTTCTTTTTCTAATATGGGGCTATTTAAATAATTTATTTCCTCTTCTGTTAATCTGGGTAATCTATATTTTTGTAGATATTCCTCCATTTCATTTACATTATCAAATTTATTGGCATAAAGTTGGGCAAAGAAACTCCTAATTATTACTCTAATTTCCTCTTCATTGGAGGAAAGTTCTCCCTTATCATTTTTGAGACTAATAATTTGATTTTCCTTTTTCTAATCAAATTAACTAAAGGCTTATCTATTTTGTTGGTTTTTTCATAAAACCAACTCTTACTTTTATTTATTAATTCAATAGTTTTCTTATTTTCAATTTTATTGATCTCCCCTTTAATTTTCAGAATTTCCAATTTGGTATTTGAGGGTTTTTAATTTGGTCTTTTTCTAGCTTTTTTAATTGTAAACCCAGTTCATTAATCTTCTCTTTCTCTGTTTTATGCAAGTAAGCATCTAGAGATATAAAATTACCCCTTAAAACCGCTTTAGCCGTGTCCCACAAATTTTGGTATGTTGTCTCATTGTTGTCATTCTCCTGGATGAAATTTTTGATTGTGTCTATAATTTGCTCTTTCACCCATTCGTTCTTCAGGATTAGATTATTTAATTTCCAAATAACTTGTGGTCTATTTTCTCCTGGCCTTATATTACATGTGAGTTTTGTTGCATCATGATCTGAGAAGGATGCATTTACTATTTCTGCTTTTCTGCATTTGATTTTGAGGTTTTTATGTCCTAACACATGATCAATTTTTGTATAAGTTCCATGAACCCCTGAGAAAAAGTATACTCCCTTCTATCACCATTCAATTTCCTCCAGAGATCTATCATACCTAACTTTTCTAGCCTTTTGTTAACCTCCCTAACTTCTTTCTTATTTATTTTGGAATTTGATTTATCTAATTCTAAGAGAGCAAGGTTGAGATCTCCCACTAGTATAGTATTACTGTCTATTTCTCCTTGCATCTCTCTTAACTTCTCCTCTAGGAATTTGGATGCTATACCACTTGGTGCATATATGTTAAGTATTGATACTGCTTCATTGTCTATGGAACCCTTTAGTAAAATGTGGTTTCCTTCCTTATCTCTTTTAATTAGATCTATTTTTGTTTTTACTTGATCTGAGATAAGGATTGCTACCCCTGCCTTTCTTTGTTCACCTGAAGCATAGAAGATTCTGCTCCAGCCCTTTACCTTCACTCTGTATGTATGTCTATGTTTTAGATGTGTTTCTGGTAAACAACATATTGCAGGATTCTGGCTTTTAATCCAGTCTGCTACCCGCTTCTGTTTTATGGGAGAGTTCATCCCATTCACATTCACAGTTAAAATAACTATATCTGTATTCCCTGCCATCTTATTTACCCAGAGTTATGATTTTCTCTTCCCTTTCCCCTCTCTCCCTTCCCCCCTCCCCAGTACTTTGCTCTTGATGACCACCTCCCACCAATAATCCTCCTCCCTTTAGAGTCCCTCCCTCCCCTTTATACCTTTCCCCTAATCCTTCTATTAGTTTATCCCTTTCCTTTTCTCCCCTCCCTCCTACCTTCCTGCAAGGAGGGTCAGGCCTTTCTTTGAAGCCAAATGTGTCTGATATACTCTCTTAGAGTCCAATCTAATGAGAGTAAGGTTTACACAATACTCATCGCCCTCCCTTCTTTCCCTCAATTATATTAGATCTTCTATGTCTCTTTATGAGATTTTGCCTTATTTTACCTCCTTTATTTTTACTTTATTTTGCCTCCTTTCCCCCCTCTCCCCTTTTTCTTTTTTCAGTATGGTATCCCTTCTACCTCTAATTTCTTTTCTATTATTATCAAAGAAAAATCAAATTATACTGCCATTCTTTAAAGGATACCTATAGTAGAAATATAGTTCTCAAGAGTTTTCCTTTTTACCTTTTTATGCTTCTCTTGAGTTCTCTATTTGGAGGTCAAATTTTTTGTTCAGATCAGATCTTTTCATTAGAAATAGGTGAAATTCTCCTGTATCATTGAATGACCATCTTCTTCCCTGGAAGATGATGCTCATTCTAGCTGGATAACTTATTCTTGGCTGTAATCCAAGTTCTTTTGCCTTTCGGAATATCTGGTTCCAGGCCCTTCGATCCTTTAAAGAGGAAGCTGACAGATCTTGTGTAATTCTAATTACAGTTCCTCGGTATTTGAACTGTTTCTTTCTAGCTGCTTGCAATATCTTTTCCTTGGTGCGATAGTCCTGAAATTTGGCCACGATATTCCTTGGGGTTTTAATTTTGGGGTCTCTTTCTGGAGGTGATCAGTGAATTCTTTCAATGCCAAATTTGCCTTCTGATTCTAAAACATCAGGGCAATTCTCTTTCATGATTTCTTGGAAGATAGCATCCAGGTTCTTTTTTTCATCGTGGCTTTCAGGGAGTCCGATAATCCTTAAATTGTCTCTCCTGGATCTGTTTTCCAAGTCAGTTGTTTTTCCTAGGAGATATTTCATATTTTCTTTTATTTTTTTCATTTTTTTTGTTTTTGTTTAACTGATTCTTGAAGTCTTATTGAATCATTTACTTCTATTTGTTCAATTTTAATTTTTAAAGTATTATTTCCTTCAGTTATCTTTTTTAGCTCCTTTTGTAGCTGGCCAATTGAATTTCTGGATTCAATGCATTCTTTTTCCATTTTGCCAGTTTTATTTTTCAGTGAATTGTTGTCTTTTTCCAATTCACCAATTTTGTTTTTCAGTGAATTGTTGTCTTTTTCCAATTCACCAATTTTGTTTTTCAGTTCACCATTTTTATTTTCCAGTGAATTGGTGATTTTTTCCAATTCACCAATTTTGTTTTTCAGTGAATTGTTTTCTTTTTCCAATTCACCAGTCCTATTTTCCAGTTTTTGATATTTCTGTTGCCCTGATCTCAATTTATTTCCCCATTCTTCTTCTAGCTCTCTTTTGAGATTCTTAATGCAATCTTTCAGGTAAGCCTTCTGAAAGGGAGACCAACTTAAGTCTGCCTTTGTGGCTTCATCTGGGATTGTTTTCATAATGTTAGGATCTGGGGACTGTTCTATTTTTTCTCCGTAAAAGCTTTCTATGGTGAGAGCTCTCTTCTGCTTCTTGCTCATAATTTAAAGTTGGGATATTGGTCAAAAGCAGAGAAAACTGCAACAATTTGTATTTGCCCTGGTGCAGTTTGCCAAGTTGACTTCCGGTCTGAGGCTGGTCGGGCTAGATTCACACTAGGACCACGTTTTCAGCTGCTCTCGATCCACCCTTTACCAAAGGCAGATATGCCAAAGCACCTGCCCGCAAGCAGAGCAAAGTGGCCCAGGTGTCTCCCAGGGGCTTCCTGGGTGCCTAAAATCCATTCCTCTATCGCAGCCCTGACTTCTGCCCCGGCTGGAGTCTGATCGCGACCGCCGATTTCCCCTGAGGCTAACCTTCTCCGGAGTTCTTTCAAGGTATATTTTTGATAGAAGTGCGTTGTAGTCCAAATGTTTGGCAGAGCCCTCACTCAAAAACCAGTTCAAAGGCTCACTTTGTCTGGGTCTGAGGGAAGGTCCCAGGAGTTCACAGAGAAGGCTGTCTGCAGTTCGCCATCTTGGCTCCGCCCCCCTTCATCAATACATCTAAAGAGATTTTTAGCGGATAATTTAGTGAGCTACTCCAATTAAAAACAAAATCCATCACCTGACAGCCAATTAACTAGACTCTGTGGAGGAAGCCAGACCAAAAAATGATCAACAGCAAAGTTTGCTTTTCCTTCATTTCTCTCCCAGAACCTCTAGATGCCCAAACACCAAATGGGCCAGTCACCTGCAATTGGGTACTTTTGTTCTTGCTTTTCTTTTTCTACTTCTCTTAAGTCCTCAGATTTAGCCCAGGGGAAAACATAACATGGCTGTTTTTACCACTATGTAGTCCTTGAGAGCAAGGGCTATTTCTTATCTTTCTTTGTATCCCCAGCACTTCACACAGAACCTGACATATAGAAAGCACTTAATAAATGCTAGATGACTGACTAACTGATCATTTGGATGTCGCTATCTACAAACGTTTCAATGAGATAGAATACTACCAGGTCTTACCATCTGCCTTGCCACTGTGTCCTAAAATCTTCTAGGTTTTCTAAATCTTTGAGCATCTCTTTACCATCTGCAGTGATGTTGTATCTTGAGGGCCTTTCTATCCACCATTCAACTGAACTCTTTTACATGTGTATTCTTCTTGAGTTAGAGTATGATTTCACAGACAACAGGTTCTGTCTCTTTTTTATTATTATTATTCATATCTCTCAGATGAATACACCAAGAGTCAGACATGCCTAAAAATGACAACAATAATAAAGCAACAAATCTGATGAACATTGCTAGGCTGATCTTCAGACAATATACCCAGAATCCTTCAGTTAAAAAAAAAAAAACCTTTTCAACTTGCAAAGATCTGACAGACTTTATATACTCTGTTGATATAGCCCTTGAGAACACAAATGATCTCACAGCAAGATGGAACATCACAGTAGCCTTATAGTCAAGGGTATTGGCTTTCTTATCTAATTTTAGCCTCTTAGGTATCACTTTTCTCCACAGACTTAAAGAGGAAATAATAATGATCCTATTTGTTGAAAATAAAAGGGAGAGATTATTTCATCAGTCAACTTCCTGGGAAGTTTTCTGTATTTATTCTATGAGCATAGTATACAGAACAATTTACCAGAATCACTTTCTTTCTTCACTTTTAGAAGTAGAGTACTTTGCCCTAAAGAGGTTGGGAGGGGGAAAGGATTTATTATACAATTACAAAGTATATGGCACACACAAATTATACCTTAAATTTCTTCAGTTTAGAAAATGTTCTTAATATGAGCATAGCTTTGAAATACTGGAAATCCTGATCAAAAAAAAAAATTAAATAAATCAGAAAATAAATGTCACAGTCTTGTAACAATCTTGTGAGTTCTTTGAGGGCAAGGACTATCTTCTGCTTCTTTTAGTATTCCCATTGCTTAAGAAAGTTCCTAGCACTTAGTAGGAATTTAATAAATGTTGACTGATTATTCATTAATTGATGCATAAACAGGATTTTAAGTAAATTTTAAAATCACCGTAAATTATTGTAAAAGACTTTTCCCTTTTGCAAAGTAAATTGAAACACCTGGTGAGAATAATAAAAGTTTATACATTGTATTTTCCTGGTATTGTTTTCTTGCCTCTGATTAATCTATTCAACCCATACAATATATTTCCTGGTCCTGGTTTTTTTTTTTTTTTTTTTTTTTTTTTTTTTTTTTTTTTTTTTTTTTTAATATCAGTACATTAGTGACATTTGAATGAGTCATTGCTCAGATTAGATAGACTATGTCATTATTTAACATTATGATATTCATTCAACTATTGGTACAGTTTATTTAACAATCTAATGATTGTTTTGTACTTTTAAAATGTACTTTATATTTTCAGATTCATATGATTTAATGAATTCCTAAATTTTCAGAAATTATATTTTATTTGTTCAAAGTTGTACATCAGTTTGGTCAAAAAGTTATACTATGAACTGAATGTTATGCCAGATTTGGGCACCATGCAGTTGACCATATTGCTTATGAGAAAGAACACTTAGTTGGCCATGTATCTGGGGTGGTTTAAGGTGAAGGTACTAAATGAGTCCTGAGCCAGATTGAAATGTAATTGGAACATGTTTAGCAAAATAAATAAAAATACAAGAAAACACAGATAATATTAAATTTAAAACTAAGGCAATATGTGGCCCACAGGGTTCCTTACATAGATTTGTTGTTCAATTATTTCAGTAGTGTCCAAATCTCTGTGACCCTATTTGGGGTTTTCTTAGCAAGAATACTGGAATAATTTGTCATTTTCATCTCCAGCTCATTTTAACAATGAGGAACTGAGGTAAAGAGAGTTAAATGACTTGTCTAGGGTCACAGAGTTAGTAAATGTCTGAGTCTAGATTTGAACTCAACATGAATCTTCCTGGCTTTGGGCCTGACTACTGTGTCACCTAACTGATTATTTGTAGATTAGGGCCCCTTTTTCTATTTGAGTTTGACAACTCTAGTGTAAAGGAACATTGCTGGGAGATATAGATAAATGAAATGGTCTCCTATGACCTCTTCTATCTCTTTGATGAGTTATCCATCCTTGGTGAGTTCAACTAACTTAACCCCAAAGAACTTCACTCACAGGCAGTAAAAGTAAAACAAAGAACAACTGTGAGACATGATTTCTAGGCTGTCTGTTCTATCTGAAAGGTTGTAGTTAATGAGAGATACAATGTATCAGAGAAGGGTTAAAGTTGCCCTGATTTTCAAAAAAGGAAAGAAAGTAGAGTTTTCATGCTATAAAGGAGCCAAAGCTAGGATGGGAGAAAGAGAATGACTACTATACTTTAATATGATGATAAAAGGGAGTGTCATTTCCTTCCTCTGATGGCATCCCTGCTACCCCACCAGCCCCACTCCCATAAACCAGCTTAGGCTGCTCCCTTCCAGGGTCCTGTGGCTTTCACACCCCTCTTCCAGGACAGCCCACTGAAATCCTGTCTAGTCACCTGACCTGGAGATTCATATTAGGTTACCAAGGATCAATATGAGATCACTGTGGTGAGATAATAGGGAAGGGAGGTGAAGGCGAGAAGATCAGCAGAAAATGTAGCTAATAATACTTGCAATACTTACCTCAAAGGTGACTGAAAGCTGTAGGACAGAGTTAGGCATAAGACCTAAGATTTCAATGGTATAGGAAAGTCCTAGATGAGGAAAATCTGTCTTCAAATATTAGTTGGTACCTTCTCTGCAACTTTCTTAGTAAGCTTCCTAGAGCACTTGCTTAAGGTAGTATATGTCAGAAAGAAGATTTGAATTCAACATTTCCTGACTCAGAAAACATTGTTCTATCTACCATGCCGGATTGCCTTACCAATAGCAAAGCATTATGTAAATATCAGTAAATGTGTCATTTACTCGTCCAGTGCCCATATTTTCACTGTGTTTTCATAGTCCTATTGCAGTGCTGTAGTATCCAATACATGGATCATAGAGAAGGGCTAACCAGTTTCATAAGTAAAACATTAGTTAACATTCCTGAACTTTATAGATGGTCTTTGAATATTCTTTCATTTAACCTATTCCTTTGAGTGTTGACAGAACAGTTCCAGAGAGGCAACTTGACTTGCCCAATTTTACACTATTCACCAGAGCACTGAACTGAGACCCAGAATAATTAAGTTCTAATTTTCCCATTCCTTAATAACCTTAACCTAGAATAATATCCTTGGAAAGCACATATCACCTTCTTTTCTGCTCTTTGGTTATTTTTGTGATTGTCATCTCTCCCACTGAATTCTAACTAGGAGCAGGGCTTCCTTTACACATAATAGAAGTTCAATAAATATTTAAGGAAGAAAAGGAAGAATGTGGCAGCAACCTTCTGGCAGATGAGGAAGAGAAGAAGAAACAAAAGATCATAAAGAGTCTGAAGTACAGAATTTCTACCAATTACTACAAGAAGAAAACTTGAAATGAACATAGAAGCGACTGGTCCCACTTGCCCATTGTGATAGAATATAGAATGAAACTTATTCTTTGTCTTTTGTGCTGACCATCAGAAAATTCACCCATAAAGAGAAATATGTATTTTCCTTCAGATTTGGAGTTGATAAACATTTTCTTTGACATAATTCTGGGTGTCCCTTTTTCCCATTATTTTCATCATGCTTAAATTTCCATCATTAAGGCATTGGGACATGGGAGAAGTAAATGGCATTTATGTTAGTAAATGATGACAGTTATTACAAATACTATTTTCTTCTGAACAAGAAATAGCATGATGTGATGGCTACAGACATGACCTCAGAGCCAGGAAAACCTGTGTTCATATGGCATCTCTATTACACAGTGATATGGACTTTGGGCATGTCACTTAACTCTCTAAAAATAGTAGTTCTCAAAATGTGATCAGGAGATCCTTTAGAGGTTCTGAAACCATTTGAGGGAGTCTTCAAGGGCAAAGTCATTTTTATAATGAAAATAAGAAATTTTATTTTCTAATATAAACTAAAGCTCTCTGGGGGAATCTTCAATAATTTTTAAAATTTTAAAATTATTCAGAATTATTCAGAAGTTTCATAACTAAAAAACTTGAGAATGACTATAAACTGTGGGAAAGGGGATGATCTACTTTGATAGAGGAAGTTTCCCTATATTTCTTGTGTGTTCTTTATGTCAAAACTCCAAGTACTATACCTATCTCTTTCCTCCAATACTGTAATGGTCTATATTATCATTGATGAAGATCCTCCCTCTACCAAATCTGATTGTTACCTTCCTGAAACTCATTAGATGGCCTTAGAATTCTTGGAGCAAAAAGTTCTCCACCTTGTGGTTAACCTGGTAATGAGTCTGTCTGAAATAGGCTGCTCCTTGGACAACAAATGGGCCTTCCTTGAGATGATATAGTGGCATCTGATACTGATGCAACAATAAAATGGAGAAATCCAGTAAGATGACTTCCAAGAGCTAACCTAGTTATGTTTCAAAGAAATATCTGATTAAAAATTCTGGACTCCCCAGAGAGTGTAGCTCCTCTGGAATTCATTTTCTCTCCTTTTGCCTTAAATCAGAATTAAATTTAAACTCCCCTATTCAGAAATGGGATTTTCTGAGTTTTAAGATTTCCAAGGAAAGAGACGAATCTCCCTTAGCAACTGATTCCCAATCCTACACAATCAATTATAATTCAAGGCACTATATCATATATTGTGAGTCTTGGAAAGGGAGGGGCCAATTGTAGGTTTATAAGCAAAGGGAAGTACAGATGGAGAGAAGAAGAGAAACATCCCTGGAGGAAAAAGAGAAATATAGAATTAAAAGGAATGTGCATAACTGAAGAGAATAAATGAGTAGTGAGAGAATAAGGTTGTTAGACCAAAGTACAATTCATCTTATTCAGCCATTATCTGTGGCTCTTTTAGGTACTCCTCCTCTTCTTCCCTCAATGCATTCAGTACCTAATTTATTATTGTCTTCTCCACCCTAACTCATGTCCTGCATTTTAAATCTTAAAGAGATCCTTGAACCTCTTCCACTCTCATTACCAATGGCTCTTGTCTATCTCAACAATACAGTGGGTAGTTTTTCTCTGTAGACCTCTCCCTGAAGTCTGAACCTATTCTTACTTTAATTTCCCCAGTAACTAGGATTTTTAGTTACAGGTCAAATGATGTCAATATTGAATTCAACTCCAGAAAAATTCTGGAATATTCCATTAAAGGAATACTTAGTGAATATTTCCAGGAAAGAGAATGTCAACCACCAATGACTAGAGTAGCTTCTTCATGAACAGGTCATGCCAGACAAATTTCATTTTTTTAAAAGGATACTCAAATATATCAAGAAAGTATTATAGATATGGTTTACCTTGAATTTTAACAAGCATTTTAATGGAGAATATTAAGCAAGTGGAATACCTCAGCATTCTATGTTTGGGTCTCTTCTAATTTTAACAACTTGGATAAAGTTACTCAATTTGAAAATTATACTAAAGAGAAAGGTTTCTGACACTGAATGACAGAGTTCAATATTCAAAGTGGTATGGGAGGGGAAAAGTAAAGTAGTTTTGTTTGGGGATCGTTTGTGTGTGTGTGTGTGTGTGTGTGTCTCAGAAGACCTGGATTCAAATCCTGCCTTGGCCACTTGCTATGTGAAATGTCTTTGGATAAATCACTTAGCCTTGCTGAGACTCAGTGTCCTTGTCTATAGAAGACAGGATTAGAATGGATAGTCTCTAAAGCATCCATCTGACTCCAAAATTCTGATCCCATGATGTTTAAAGTTCCTTTAAAGCATATTGTATCATAAATAATGAAGTATAATGTAACAGGGATGAATGTAAAGTCTTTACCTGGATTCAAATAATCAATTTCACAAGGAAAAAAATTAGGAAAGCAAGACTAAATAACAGTATCTGATAAAGATTGGAAAGAAATCAATGAACTATAAAATGAATATGTGTTGGGAATATGATATAGAAGCCAAAAAAATATCTGATTAGGTCACATTATAGGGTAAAGGATTAGATCTGGAGAATTATGTTCAGTTCTGGATAATACCTTTTAGCAAGGTCATATATCATCTGGGAAGTGTCCATCACAGGAAAGGAATGGGGATAGTTCTCAGTTTTTTGCCAGATGAGAAAATTATCATATGAATTGTCATATGAAAGAATTAGGGCTGTAAGAAGGAAGATTTAGGTGAGATCTAATAATTGTCTTCAAGCACTTAAATATCCCTTTCAAGTATCTATAAGTAGCTAAAAGCAGCATTCAAATAGAAGAAAAGTTAGAGTTATTCTTCTTTGTCCTAAAGGACAGAACTGGTAGTTACAAAGAAGCAAACTTAGGCTTGATGGAAGAAATATCTCATAACAATTACTAATATCCAGAAGTAGAGGTGTCCTTCAGGAAGTAGTGATGCTCCTTTACTTGAAATCTCTGAGCCCAAGGCTAAATGACCACTTCTCAAGTTTAATGCAAGGTAGACTCTTTTGCAGAAATCTCATGGATCAAACAGACTCTAAGTTCCTTCTTAATACCGAGATTCTATGATTTTGTGAAAGACAAAAAACAAATAATGTTTTAATAAACCTTATGCTTCATTTATGAAGTGCCTACTATATGCAGGATTTATTAAGTACCATTGTTGGTCAGTTGTGTCTGACTCTTCATGACCCCAATTGGGATTTTCTTGGCAAACCTTCTCCAGCCCATTCTACTGAGGAAACTGAAGCAAATTAGTTTAAATGACTTACCCAAAGCCATTAAGTATCTGAGGCAAGATTTGAACTTAGGAAGATGAGTCTCCTTGACTCCATGCCTAGCACTCTATCCACTGTGTCACTTACTATATACAAATCAACATGCGAGGTATTGGAGGAGCTACAAAGTTTAGGTAAAATAATCCTGGTCCTTCACTAATTTATAACCTAGTAGGGGTAAAAAAACTAATACATAAATATATAGCACAACTCATATGTAATCTAATATACTACTATTTTGAATAAACTATAATACATAAATAACCATGAAACTTTGTTTTCTGTATAGTATTCACAATTGAAACACATGATTCATAGCAAATTATTCAAAACAAATTATATTATCTGTCACTTCCCACCTTTAAAAATCTCTAAAACCTATTTTTTTTCCTATTAACTTTCAATATAGTTTATTGTAGTGGTTAAATTCTTCACACAGAAAGTAATGTACTAATATAGAAAATATGTGGAGCTTAAAAAAATTATTTAGTTTGAATGGTGGCATCTAAATGCTCCTATTTCATCTTGGAACTCACTGATATTCTTGTATAATTCAATTGTCCTGCTTAACATTTTCCCCATGACATTAAAATAAATAGTTGTAATACTCAGGAATCCTCATTCCTCAAGGGCAAAAACTTATGCTACACTTGAAAGAACTTCATTACAAGAAAATTCAAACTTGTAAAGTACATAAATTAAGTTGTGATGGTTCACTTTACCAAAAACAAATATATATGTATATATATATATTTTTTTTTCAAAATGTAGAGCTTTTTTAAATAAGGAGTTCTAATGCAATTCTAATCAACAGTGGATGTTTATTGAAAACCTACTATAGGCAAATCACTTATGACTGACATTAAATATGGTACAATATGCAGATACTTTATACACAAAATTTTCAAAAACATTATCTGTTACAAAAAGGGAGATGTGTGGAGAGTAGAAGAATAGATAGGCATAACAAATACAAGAAATGCTGATTTTTGACAACTTCAGTGTCCTAGATTCAAGACCAATTTAATCCAGAAACTGGATTTGCACCATTATGCCAGTCTAGTCCTATAGATTCTTTTAGCCTAAAGGACAATTTATAAGTAGGAACAATGAACATTTAGAGATAATAATTAATAATAAAATAGTAAAAAGAATTCTGGGCCTTGTATCAGGAAGAACTGAGTTCAAATCTCATCTTAGACATTTTCTATTTATAGGTCCTTGGATAAATCACAGCCTGTCTTCCTCAGTTTCCTCAACTATAGAATTGGAATAATAATTGCACCAACTTCACAGTATTATTGCAAAGATCCAATGAAATAATATTTGTAAAGCATTTAGCCCCATGCCTGCCACAAAATAGGTGCTTAATCAATGTATCTTTCTCATACTCCTTACAATATTGAATGTTTTTGTCTTTTTTTTCTATGCCATTTTGCTGCATGTGAACTGAAATTATAGATATATTTTAGTTTGCATTTCTCTTATTATTTATAATTAGGAACAGCCCTTCATATGCTTATTAAGAGTTTACTATTCTTGTGAGAACCATTTCCTCATACCCTTTCACCACTAATCCATTGATAATGCTCATATTTTTAGTGAAAACACTATTCAGATAAGTTGTGTATCCTTCCTAACTTTGAATAGATAATTTGGTTTTGACTTAGACTGTAGTAGAATCCTGGCTGAAAGGGATGCATTATGCCTACCAACTCCCTTTGTACATCACCTAACACAACACCAGGCACAAACAGGTCAAATAATAAATGCCTTCATTACTGATAATAATTTCAGTAACACCTTCAGAAGGTGAAGTAACTACTTCAGCTAGCAGATGTTCATATCAAAAAGATGGTCTCTTTAAGTTCCCTGAAGCTCAACTTTCACTTGAATTCCAGTGACCAATGGAACACCTTATCATAATTTAGGACAACATTTAAGATTCCAACTAAGATGCTTTCTTCCCCACTCTCATGTTTGAAATCTTCCAGGTAATTCCCAGTAGAGAACAAGATAGATGTGAATTTATAACATAGTCAGAAATGTACATCTCTAAATAACCTCAAATTAATTGTACCAGCAGACTAAAGGCTGTTCTTGTCCCTGTGGTCAATATCTTAGGACTCTGAACAATGGGCTTTGTCTCTGTTTGGGGCCCTAGTGCAATTGTTTCTTCCACAAGAAGCTAGATCTTATTCCTATTTTGTTTGTGTTTGCCCTTCTGAGGTTGAAAAATAGGACATACAGCTGATCCCCCAGACAGGGGCTGTTCTACCACCCTGTTTACTAATGAAGAGTGAACTATTGCCATAAACTTCCAGGCTTCTGCTGCCCACCTAAATGTGTCACCCCCTTTAGAAGTCAGAGAATCTGACCAATTTTGTCCCCTTAGCATTATTCAAAAGCCAGCTTTTGCCAGAGATCTGACCAAAAAACCCATTAAGCAATAGCTGTTATAAATGTTTTATTCTGTTTATGTACAATTGCCTTAAGCCTGGCTGATATCACATTAAGATGAGGTATTGCAACAAAGTCAAAAATATTTATTAAGCTCTCACTTTTTGAAAGGAACTATACTGAGAGGTGGGGTTGCTTGCAAGAAGGTTACATTCTACTGGCACAGGGGGTATACAACTAAATAAATATAAGAAACATGCAAAGTATCATAAAATAATTTAGCAAAATATTAATAAATGGAGGTTGGGAAAAACTTGACTTAGCAGATGGCAGTTGAGCTGGGCTTTCAAGAAATTAGATTAAAGGTAGAAGGGAATGCTTTCCAGACATGGGGTATCACCTTAAAGCAAGGACACAGAGATGTGATATATAATGACCCCACAAAATCCTCACAAAGCATATACAAAGAGAAATAATGATAAAAGGCTAAAAAGGTAATTAGGAGCTGAATTGTGGAGGGCTTTATATAACCAAAAAAATTTGTGCCTAATCCTTGGCGTAATAAGTAGTTATTAAATATTTTTGAGTCAGAAGTGCTATGGTCTTAACTATGTTTTTGGAATAACAATTTGGCAGCTATGTGGAGGATAATTTGAAGAAGATAGACCTTGGAGACAGGAAGAACAATTAGGAAAGTATTAAAATAGTCCTGGTGAGAATGAAGAAGGCCAAAATTGGGGTAGACATTGAGTGAGATGAGAAAGGAGGAGTAAGTGAGGAAGGTTGTATGAATAGAATCTATAAGATTTGGCAGTTAATTCGATATGGTGATAAAAAGAGAATCAAGAATTAGGCTTCAAACATGAATGACAGGAAGGATGATGATATTGTTAACAAAAAATGGAGAAAGTAATGAATCACAACTCTGCTTTACTCACTGATATATTGAAATTGTATTTTGAGGGATACTGTCTATTGGGGAATTTTTTGTTGTTGTATTTCAGATTCTTAAGGATATGCATTTTTTTCTCCTCCACCATAGTTTCTAGGCAGAAAGGTATCATGCTGTCCAATATAAAAAGGTGCTAAGTTGATTGCTTGTGATTAATTCATATCTCTAAGTTTTAGGAGAGAGGGTGAAAAGTCCTCTAAGACTCTGGTTACACATTCACTTCCAATAGCTATAGAGTCTTCCTGACTTTTTCTTCATAAATACTGGAATATCCTCCTTCATTTTCACCTTGCACTGTCTCTTGGGACCTTCAGGGAACATTAAGTAACCACTTCCCTCATCAGGGTCTACTAAGAAAGCTTTTTGGGTTTGGCTGTTTTCCTAACAGACCAGTAACAGGACAGGCTCTGATGTAAAGATCTGTAATTACTCTACACTAATGCCAGTGAGAAGGGTATTTAGAAATCAAGAATTTTCCTTCTTACAGTCCTTGATCCCAAAGGTAATAAGTACCATTGTAAAGTAGGCTAGCCATTGAATTATGCCTGCACACTAGAAAAAATCCTCATTGATAAAGAATATGATTTTTTAAAAATATCTAAATTAATACTTATTTTTAAAACAGAGAACTGGATTTCAAGTCTGAAAACTTAGGTTAAAACCCAGGTTCTGCTACCATGTGACCTCAGGAAAGATATTTAACATCTCACTTTTTAAAAAGAGGTCACTGAATTGATTCTTTCTAGCTCTGAGACCTATTGATCTCTACAAAGGAAGGATCAAAAAAAGGGATTATTTGTTAAATAATAAAATTACAACTTTATTATTATTAAATAACATTTATTTCTTAACAAATTATTAATATTTAACATGCATTAAATATTGATAATTATTAAATAAAAATTATGACACATTTAAATGGAACTTTTATGTTTGCAAAGACTCTAAATGTATTGAGTTTTACAACAACACTGTGAGATAATACATTCTAGAAATATCAGTATCCCATTTATAGATGGGTATACTGGGGTTTAGAGAATTTAAATGCCTTTGCCATCAATAGCTGGTGCTATGTCTCACAGGTGACATCGAACCCATCTTCATGATGTGAAAACAATCACCTTGTCTCCTCTTTGTCTTCTATTCTTTCTCTTCCTTTTCCTTGGTTCCTTGTATGTTAAAATCTCCAAGGCTGTCATTGTCTTTATTGCCTTTTTTCTTTACACACTCTTTTTCAGCTTAACAAGTTCCTTACTCAAAAATCTATTTTTTTTTTTTTTAGAATGCTACCTCATCTTCCCCAAATGCAGGACTTACTTTTAAATTCTTTGAATATGTATGAGTGCCAAAACCAAATATGGCTTAAATTTTATGTATCTCAGAAGCACGTCTTCATTTAAATGACAACCCAGGTGACATCTCTTCTAATTTAGTTCATTGGTTTCTAATTATGTTTTTTACCCCATGATCTCTGGAAATTGGAAGTCAGTTCAATTAACAACACCTGGATTATCCTTTAACATTACCCAGTTACTTTGAGTATATTAGATTCAATGAGTTGTAGAATTGTGATCAGCTGTCTCTTCAAATGCAAAGTTTGTAGCCCTTGGCTAGTCGCAATTTGGTGCATTTTTATTTTTAGCCTTTGATTTTCTTTCAGATCATTCTTACCTCCTGATTTTTCACCAGAACTTTAGCAAAATCTGAAATCTGTTTTTTTGAAGTCTCTGGACCTCCATGTTTTCTATTTCCTTTCTCAATACCCATTTTCCTCATTAATAAAAGAGGATTTTGGTCTACATAAACCTTTAGAGAGCTGAAGTCATTTTTTGCATCTAAAGTGATGCTCAGAGTATACATAAAAACCAAGTTTATGACTTACAAAGTGCTTCACAATTGTGGAAAAGTAAGTTATAGCCCATTTATAATTTTATAATTCTGTTCTTCCATAATGTCATCAGAACTTTCTACTTTTACTCCTCCTATTTTTCTCTGATTTAATTAAGTCCCAGACTTTTGTAGCTACATTTCACATATGCAGTGAAGTGGGCAATGTATCATGAATTCACTCATCCAAGAATTCTCCCCAACCACTGAAGAGTGGGAACCACCCACACTTTCTCATCTTATGAGATTCTTATCCAGGTTCTTCCTTTCATAAATCCTCCGTAGAGAATACAGCCAATGCGCTGAATTTTCTCCATTTCTTTTGGTAAGGGATCCCAGTTTAATATGCAAACTGTCTATCAAACTGCTTTGTGCCATAGTTAAACACTGAACCTGGGATAAGGCAAATGAGCTCAAATCCTCTGTCAAATATGTAATGGTATATGACTTTGAGCAAGTCACTTAATCACTCTCTACCTCAATTTTGCCTTCTATAAATTTGAAATAATGGCTGCATCCTATCTTCCAGGACTATTTTGAGGATCAGTCAATCAACATTTATCAAGCCCCTGCTAAGTGCCAAGCACTGTGGTAAGTGCTGGAAATGCAAAGGCAAAAAACATCCCCTTCTCCTGAGGAGTTCAGAATCTAATATTAGGGGTTAATAACATACAAACACTATTTATATATAGGTTACATTGGGGGAAATCTCAGAGAGAAAGCAAGAAGGTTAAAGGCTGGGAAAGGCTTCTTGCAGATAGTGAGATTTTTAACTGTGATATGAAGAAGTCTAGAGAAGCCATGTGGCAGAGATGAAGAGGAAAAGTGTTTCAGACACTGGGGGATGGCCAGAGAAAATGCTCAGTCGATGAACTGACTTGTATGTGCGGAAGAGCAAAGCCAGTGACACTGAATCATCAAGTATTTGGATTGTAGTAAAGTGTAAGACTAGAGAGGTAGGAAGGGGCCAGTTTATGAAGAACTTTGACCAAAAGAGATCATATATGTAAAAAGCTTTGCCAATCATAAAGTGCTATATCAAAGTTATCTATTATATTATCTATATCTATATATGATAGATAAGATATTATCTATTATTGCTATAGCTCTTACTACATAAAAACTATAATTGCTAACATTTATATAGTGCCTACTGTATTCCACATACTCTGCTAAGTATTTTATAATTGTTACCTCTTATAATTCTCATAGTAATTCTGGGAGGTAGATGCTATTATTATCCCCATTTTAAAGGTGGGTAAACTGAGGTGAACAGAGGTTAAGTAATTTGTTCAATCACACAGCTATTAAGTATCTAGGTCTAGATTTAAACTCAGGTCTTCATGACTCCAAGCCCAGTACTCTACATGTTCTATCTTCTAAATGCTTCATGAATAGACCACCTGCAGTTTGGTCATATATGATTCTAAGTATGACTTTTTTAATTACTTATTGTATATGGATTATTATAGGTAACTAAATGCTATAGTGAATAAAACATTGACTTGAAGTAAAAAAGAAAAAAAAAAACCTGAGTTTGAATCTTGCCACATTTATTTACTAGCTTTGTGACCCTAGGAAAATCATTTAGCTTCTCCCAGCCTCAATTTCCTCATCTGTAAAGTAGGGATAATAATAGCACCTTACTTTGTGAAGATCAAATGAGAAAAAAAATGTAAATCACTTTGCTAACATTAAGCCTAGATAAATATTATCTGCATCTTTCCCTTGTTCTTTGGTCTAACTGCAACATTAATTATTCTGAAATAAAGGCATTCTATAATTCACATTAATATAGTATAAACAAGAGAATATTTGTATTAAAACATGGATTTCATGGCAAGAAGTATATTGGAATCATTAACAGTACTAAACACTTCCTCAAATGTGGTCCTGTGTCCTATCTTCCTCTTTATCATTTCTGGATTCAACTTATTTTTCAGTTATAACATTGATCAGAAATCTAAGTACTGAAAACTATTATGCTGATGAAATATATTCATAGGCTCAAGACCCTCATGATTTTTATAGGTTTTAAACCATTGAGCATAACTAAGGAGAAATAAATTAGTTGGACATGTCCTGAGTGCACTATATGATGGGAAAGTACCAGTTTGCAGAAAGTAATAGAAAAGTAATCTCCCAAAGATTGAAATAGAAGGATTTAAAAGGACAATGGAAGGAACATGGTGATTGTAAGCAGGCTGCAATAAATTACAAACTAGGGATTATAAAGGAGAATAAAAGTAAGGAATATCAAGGGAAAAATGTATGAGGGAAAATAATAGTCATGTGGTAAGAGGAAGGGATAAATAATGAATAGCCCATAGTCTCTCTCTGTGTCTCTGTCTCTCTGTTTCTCTCTCTCTCTTTATATATATATATATATACATATATATATATATATATGTGTGTGTGTGTATATATACATATGTATGTATATATATGTGTGTGTGTATATACATATACATTTACATATATACATATGTATGTATGTATGTATGTATGTCACAGATATAGTGCACAGAATTTTAATTCTTAGCTTAACAGTAAACAAATAGTTCTTTAATTTCATCTGTCCTCAACATTGACCAGTTGTTGATTCTTATCAGCACAGGGGATGGTATTGTACACAACCATAAGTAAACAAGGCAGCCATGGCTTCTATCTGAATTTTTAAAGCAGCAACAAGCTCTGTGTAAGTACACAGCCTCCCAAAGTGACTATTTTTTTTAATACAAAACTCTTAATTCTATTACGATTGCTTTTAGAAAAATGTGGTTACTTTCTATGCATACTTTCCTCTAAGAAAGAAGCTCAAAGACATTTATTTACCTATTTTCTTAATTAAATTACCCACATATGTTCATAAATGTACTACATACTAGCAGGCTCAGCATTTATCTGACCTGATAAATGTTTATTGAATGAATGCTATCAAATCATGCTGACTCACCATAAAGTTAAAATAATTCCATAATCTGTCAGGTGTTAAAGGGCCTAATTTAGAATAGTTACTTATGAATGGAGAAAAGGGGATAGTTATGAGAGATGTTGTGGGAATAAGATCAACAGACCTTGGAAGCTGATTGGCTGAGAGAGACAACTAAGGTGAAGAGTGAAGAATGACTCCAAGGTTACAATTCATTTTTTTTTTTATTAAAGCTTTTTATTTTTCAAAGCAAGCATGGCAAGATTGTAATTCTAAGTGATGAGAAGAATAGTGATCTCCTTCATAGAAATAAAAAGGTTGGAACCAGGGGTGACTTTCAAGTCAATAACTTCTCTTTTAGAAATGTTGGTTTTGAAATGTTCGTAAGACAATAATGTTTCTCTTGAGAATTCATTTGAACTTCTCCATGTTATTTTTTATAAGATGGTGATTTGATTTGTTTATCCCTGATTTTCTGGTAGTTAAGCTGGAACAGAGAGAAGAAAGGGTTTAATTCAAGGTCATAAACTAGTTAATGGAAAATCCCTTCCTATTCTAAAATATTCTGACTTTTCCTTTACAACCAACTCTCTAAGAATGTTTAGATAGTAATGCGAACTAAGAACCACCAAAGAATCTAAAAAATATTGTCCAGATTTTAAGAAAGGATTTCTAAAAGCTGACCTTCTTATAGCCAAGTAAAAAGATACACATTATAAGCAAGACTTTGTGGTCTTTCAAATTCTGAGTTGTTTTTTTCCCCTTTTGGTAAAGATTACAGCTTTGATAATAATGCTTTTAATTTCAAGGTCATTTGCATCCACAAACTCTCCAGATCAAATAAGGAAAGAAAGATTTCCTTACTGCAAGATGTGAAATCAGGCCTGATTGGGCCACTTGTTATGTCCTTTTTGGTAGGAAAGTGCTATAATTCCAATCTCTGATTACAGACAGAACACCTGGAATGTTGACAGTAAATTTAAATTTTTTTCAATCGTTGAGGTCCTTTGAAACAAATCATCTTAAGACTGTGAAAAATCGATATTGAGGAAAGCCTTGGAAGCTGCCATTGATTTGGGGGAATGGCACCCGGTGTTACATTATCTTACATTTAATCTTTTTCCAGTCAAGGTTTGAAGAAAACCTCAAAACTCTTTTGTGAGGTTCTCTTAGTCCAGTCTTAAGTGTTCAGAAATTGTTCTCTTTAATAATGTAAAGGGCGATGATTCATGTTCAGTGTTTGCTTGCAGGGCAGTTAGTTACAGATTCCCCTTGAACATTGACTTATTCTTTTTTTTTTTTGCTTTTTGCTGAGGCAATTGGGGTTAAGTGACTTGCCCAGGGTCACACAGCTAGGGAATGTTAAGTGTCTGAGACCAGATTTGAACTCAGGTCTTCCTGACTTCAGGGCTGGTGCTCTAACCACTGCGCCACCCAGCTGCCCCTGACTTATTCTTTATAATGGCGTGATAACTAAGAATTCTGAAATCTGTGGAAGGTAGGGAGTGTTAAGAAGAATGTCTGGAAGGCAGCCAGCAGTGGGACAGCCCATCCCCTAGAAATTCTGGCCAATCTTTTATATAACTAATAGCCTCAGGTCCCTTGACTCCCAGGAATCAACAAGGTGAAAAGGTGGAAGGCAGGAAGGGTGTCTGGAAAAAAAAAAAAAGACTTTGGAAGGAGGGAGTGACACTGTGACTGAATACTGAGGGGGGTGACTTAGCCCGAGATAAAGGAATGAGAGCAATCACAGTGGTAGGAGCAGGTGGAAGACTTTGAGGAAAGCCTGAGGAGCCTATTCCTAGTTGTAAATCTGTTTAGATAATAGTTTCCCAGTCTATAATTTGGAGTGTCATAAATATTTCTTGACTATCTTATATGAAAATAGAAGCTATGTTTCCAGAAGCCTAAAATAACTATTTTTTCATGTTATTATTATTATTTTAGGTTTATGGCATAAGATACTGACATAAAGATGCTGTTTTGCTGAGCAAAATTAATCAGGGACATGTTGCTGAAGGTCTTAGAAATAGAATTCTCTCTGCGATTAACTTTGACCTTAAGACTTTGGGGGCACAGGACAGCTTCCCTTGTAACCTTGGGCATGAACCATCCAGAGAGTTCATTGATTGAGCAGCAGCCTATATAATGTGACACACTGCTTTAAAGGGCACAAAATTGCCTTCTGATAATGAAGTCTGTTCCAAGGGCAAGGATTATTTACTGTTCTTTTAAATGGTTTTCATCAAGGAGCTGGTGGTTTGAGCTGTATCAGATCTAATCAAATGAGGCTGGAAGAGCAGAAATATGAATACTTTCAGCTCAAGCTGCTTTTTCTCTCCTGAACAAACTAAGCTGCCAACCCTGACACTCTTACTTCCTTTCTGGTTCCATCACTGAGTTTTAACGGTCACATGGAAGATTTTCAAATTTTAATTAGCATGGAGTGAATAAAACAGAAGAGGCACTATAATTAAAGGTCAATTTCCACTAACTTTTTCTTTACACAAAGATTTAAAGGCTTTCTGAACCTTATCTACTTCCTGATAATGAAACATGCCCCCACCATTTGTCTCACAGGAATGTTTAGAGAAAAAACACATTTTTAAACATAAGTATGTTTAAATAAATACATATATATGGACATATATAATAATATATAATATAATATAATTTGGACATATATAGACATATAATATATGGCTAAAATATATCGTTCTAGTTGTTTCAGTCATGTCTGACTCTTTTTGATTCCCACTTGGGGCTTTCTTGGTTTGCCATTTTTTTCTTGAGTTGATTTTAAATATGAAGAAACTGTGGCAAATAGGGTTAAGTGAATTATCCAGGGTCACACAGATAGTTTCTGAGGCCTGATTTGAACTCAGGCCTACTGAATTCATGTCCAGCACTCTATTTACTGTACTATCTAACTGTCCTTCTAACTATATACTTTAATACTTATAGTCTATGTAATATGTAACAAATACATATATATCTAGAATAAATTAATCTAGCTCCCCAAAGTACCTGATCATAAGCTGAGAGTTCATTAGGCATAAGGAATAATAGGACTACCTCTAGACAAAAGCCACTACTCGAGAAAAGTTCCTCTTTCTTGGCCAAAAACCACCCATAGGTGACTAATACCCTCATGCTGTACCTTTACTGTCCAAGGCACTTTACTCCTAAGTCTTATCTAAGCATATGCTCACCTCTAGGCCTTAGACCTTTTAGAACTCTTCTCTTCACATCAAAAAGTATGTGCCTTGTGTTTCATTTCCTTAGAATCTTGCTGAGTGAGAGTTTAAATAATCTAATAAAGAAATTAATGTAAAGATGATAGACAATGTTCAAGCCCTCATTCTAATTATGTATTTACAGCTTAATATACCCATCATATAATTTAGAAAGGACTAAAATGTTAAGTTTTGCTCTACCAAATTAAATATTCTATTATCACCTTTAATTCCTATTTGTAAAGAAAAGTTTCATTCTAACAATATTTTAATTGGTGAGTGATTCACTCTTAATAAATATCTAGATTTTCTACTTTGATAAAGAAATGCACAAATGCATTCTGGATCTGTCCCATATCATGTTGAGGTTTTTGTTCTTTGTGTATAAAATTCTTGAATAATATCAAGAATGACTACTCATCTACTATTATACTTCTATTTTAGGCAATTTCAGGAGGGAAGTGATTAATTGTAATTATGTTGTGTGTACATTTATTTTAAATTTATTTTATCTTGAATCCATTTGAATCTTTCCACCTCAATTTATTATGTCATTTTTGCATTGAAAATTTTTAAATGAATTTGTTTGACTCTTTTACATTAGTTGGAAGGAATTATATGAAAATTTATATTTTTAGTTGAGCCACAGTGTTTGGATTCTTACCTGTTTCTGTTACTTTCTTGCTTTTAGATTGAGTTTCAAGCTGATTTGAAGACAAGATCATAGATTTAGAGTTAGCAAGGATTTTAGAGTTCATCTGGTTCAATCACCTCATTTTCCAGATAAGGAAACTGAATCCCAAGAAGGATTAAGAGACCCAAGGTCATATAGATAGTAAGTTAGTAAAAGAGCTGAAAGACAAATCCAGATTTTTTAACTCCCAATACCTTTTTCACCCTACCACTTTTCCAATCAGCTTTTCCATCACTCCAAGAAGTGAACCCAGAATTGGACTGACACTGGAGAGAGGAAAGAAAGGGAATGAGTGGGAATTTTGGTTCTTATGAAGAACACTAATAAGTAAATGACTAAGAAGAATGGGGCAACTGCATAGTGGTTCAGTGGATAGAGTGCCAAACCTGGAGTCAGGAAAACTCATCCTTTTGAGTTCAAATCTGACTTCAGACACTTATCTGTGTGAACGATTTGCTTCAGTTTCCTCATCTATAAAGTGAGCTAGAAAAGAAAATGGCAGACCACTCCAACATCTTCACCACAAAAATTTCAAGTGACATCACAAAGAGTCAGACATGTTTAAAACAATTAAACACAAAAGAAGAATTATCATATTGGTAGTAACTTTATTTCACATACATTAGATCTTCATAGCAATCATATAGGTCACACAAGTATTATTATCATTTGAATAAAAGGATCTGAGATTCAGTGTGGTTGAGTGATTTGCCCAAGCCATACAAATTAAGAGGCAAATTAGGACCATACTTTCTGACAGTCCCAACATCCAGAAAAGCTGCTTTTGTCTACCAGCATGAAAAAAAAACAGCACTTGGAGAGAGCTTAAAAATAAAATTTTATTACAAAATCTCAGAATATGAAAGTCAAAAATATACTTTTGAGGTCTTAGTTCAACCTTTACAGTTTACCAGTCGTAAAATTGAGGCTCTGAATGAATGCTGGCTTTTAAAAATTGCATCTAGATTAACAAACTTTTATATCTCCATATTCTGCTCAAAAATCTTATTAGCTCCTATTCATAGGCCATAATTCTAATTCAGGGAGTTTTCTTTTTCTCCCAATGGAGTTATAAACATTGACAACTTCAGTGAATTTTTGAAGTGTCCATTTAACAGCTCCACTACAACTTGCCAAAAGTTCCACACAGGGCAAATGAGGAATGATCTTGTTTTAAGCCCATTTATCAAACTCAATTTTGAAATTGGTATTTTGAAAACAGGGAGTTTACACAGATTAAAAACTATTGAACAATAACTAAACTCAATTCATGCAATTGGAAAATTACCTTAGATCCTATGTGAAAAGAGATGAATCAGATCTGAGGTCATATGGCCTGAATATTTTGACCCCACTATTCCTACCTTCTACCCCATAAAAACAATGGACTAGCAATATGTAGAAGGAAAAAATCATAATTACCTACTACTTAGAAACTAGCATTATGTGAATTTTCCCAAACTCCTTTTGGGAAATGATCTCACTCTATCTGTGGACTCATAGAGAACTAAGTTGGAAAATTGTACCTTAAATAGATTTAGGCTACATGAGTGCCTAACAACTATATCACAAATTGTTGGAGTTAACAAAAACACAGAGGAATTATTAGATGATCCCTAGGTGAGATTATAGTGTCAGCTCCTTGGATGGATATAAAGAAGGAATCTTTAACTGAGAAATTATTAAACATTAGAACATATGCCTAAGGGAAATGGCATGAAATCCCTTTGTACAGGTAGATTAGATAGAGCTTCAAAGTGGGGCCCTATCTGAAGACAATGAGAAGATTACAAGTGTCTTTTTTAATTTATTTTTAATATTACTAATTTTTTTCCTTTTTTAATAATAGCCTTTTATTTTCAAAATACATGCCAACATAGTTTTCAACATTCACCCTTGCAAAACTTTGGATTTCAGATTTTTCTCCCTCCCTTCTCCCTACTCCCTCCCCTAGACAGCAAGTAATCCAATATGTGTTGAACATGTTCAATTCTTCTATACATATTTCTACATTTATCATGCAGCACAAGAAAAATAAGATCAAAAAGGAAAAAAAATGAGAAAGAAAAAAAAAAAGCAAGCAAACCACAACAGAAAAGGTGAAAATACTGTGTTGTTTTTATCTTCATTCAGTCCTGAGAGTTCATGTAAGTCTCTCCAGGCCTTTTTTAAATCATTCTGCTGATCATTTCCATATTATTCCATAACATTCATATGCAATAATTTATTCAGCCATTCCCTAACTGATGAGCATCTATTAGTTTCCAAGTATCTTTTAAGGCCCCTTTTAGCTAGTCATCCAATAGCTGGAGATATTAGAGAAAAGCAGACACACATCTGTATATATCTCTGTGTGGATGTGGGTGTGAGTGTGGCAGTATACATACACATATGTATGCATACATACATTCCGTCTATATGTATCACTTAAAATATATGTGTAAACATAACTTTTTTTAAATGAAATTTTCAGGAGTGTAACTTCTCTCACATTAATTGTATTATTGATAATTGTGTTACCTTTGTGTTCAAATACTATTGATTTAATATAGGATCCTATATCTTGGAACCAGAAGGGTTCTCACAGGCCATGTAGTTTATTCTTCTCATCTTATAGATGAGAAAATTCAGGCCCAAGGAAATTAAATGATTTATTTAAGTAATTACATTGGTAATATATGGCAAAGACAGGTTTTTAGCCCAATCTTCCACTAACTTCAAAAGCAATGTGTATTTTTTTTAAATCTCCAAACAGTATTTTATTTTTAAGAAAAACATTGGAGATTTAAAAATAGGTAATTTATATTAACAAGTTATTTATTCAAAAATATTCATCAAATATCTAGCTCATGCAAAGTCTATTGCTAGATGTTATGGAACAGATAAAGAAAATAAAGATGTGATCCTTGCCTTCATGAAACTTTTGACTTATGGAAAAAACAAGATATTAATGATTGCTAAAATAAAGGTAATGCTATGGAGCCAGTACATACAAGTTAATAAAAAGCAGAGATAGGAGGCTTGGTTTCCAATAAACTACATTATTGACACTATATGGTATACCATAAGGACTCAATAAATGCAGGTGAGTGACTAATCAATCTGATAGGATTCATATCTCATTGTCCAAGTTGTAATTTTTAAAAAGTGACTGAAGTCCTTTTTTTTTTATTCTTTAACTTCAGAAAATATCTCTCCATCCTCCCTTAATGTTTATGTAATAAAAAGCACCCAGTTTTGCCCCAGTTTTCTTATAAGGGTCAGAGTGCTTTCTTACCCAATTCTGTTTTCTACCCAGCTGTCCCTTTGATTTATGATATGGCACCAACCCATGCCTTGCTTGTCCATACACATAATGTAAACTCTAGACTTCCACCACTATGACAACTCTCTCTCAGAGAACACTTAAATTTAAATGCTGGTTCTTCTCTCCTATGGTCTATTTCTTGTGACCAAGGCAAATTCAGTGGAAGCAGAGAGAGTGGAAGAAAACCCACCTGAGTAAATATGTATATATATTTTGCCTATTTGAGAGGTTGATACATAGATGTTTCATCATTGTATTTATAGCACCTATTTGCCTAGCATCATGGCTGACACATAGTATGTGCTTAATGCATATTGGTTATTGACTGACTAGTTATAGAGATTTTCTACATAACCATGCTAGCACTAATAGTTGCTTTTCCAATATTTGCTTAGAGAATTAAATATCCTCTCCTAAAGACAGAACCCAAATAGTATTTTCATTTCTTTCCTTTCCTTTTCTTTTCTTTCCTTCCCTTTTCTTTTCTTTTTCTTTTTTTGCAAAAGGAAGTTCATTCAGGTAAGGATTGCTCTACATGGACTCTGGAGTACTTCCCAACTCGAAGAATATTAGATTCTGGAAAAAGCAAATACACTAACCTCTCCATTTTTATTCTTGAGTCATTTCAGTCACATCCAACTCCTTGTGACATCATTTGAGGTTTCCTTGACGAAGATGCTGGAATGGTTTGCCCTTTCCTTCTCTAGCTCTTTTTATAGACAAGGAAACTGAGACAAACAAGGTTAAATGACTTGTAAGTGTCTGAGATCAGATTTGAACTTATGAAAATGAATCTTCCTGACTCCAGGGTTGGCACTTTATCCACTATACCATCTAGCTACCCAATGTCACATCTTCATAGCTATACCCAACAGAGTAAATAAAATAATATTATTCATGTATACTCCCATCCTAACAATACAGAAAATAGCAAATTAGAAATATTCAGAAGCATATAGCTATGTAGCCCACTTAAACTGCCCAAAGATTTCTGAACATTCCATTGTAAATACATTATTAAATTTTAGTGAAACTATAAAAGTCACAGAGAAAATACATTGGGTGTTTAATAGAAAGCAGATCTTAGAGATAGGAAGACCTGAGATCAAATCCTGTCCCTGACAGACACTAGCTTTATGCCCCTGGGCAAGTCATTTAATTTCCTAGTATTCCATGCAAGGCTAACCTGTATTAGTAAAGGTATTTTCTTTACTGGAGAGATCCTTATGTCAATAAATCTTAGGTCCAATTCTTGTCCCTACAGTAATCACATATATATTCTCACAAAGTAAATTAAGATTTACCTGGAAAATAAATGTTTGTTGAATTGAAAATCTGTTAAGTGTTTGGTTTGTCTCCTGTTTAATAATTAGGAATCTTAATTTTTTATAGCCATTTGATTATAAAATGATTAGTTAATTAAACTGGCAGTTGTGCCAGGAGATGCACAGAAGCAAAGTTCCTTTTCAATTATTCAACATTCATCCTTGCTTTAAATACAGCATCGTGAGGAAGCATATTAATATATGCTGGGAACACAGGGTTTGGAAGTGCTCAGAAGAACCAAATTACATCAACACTGATCACTTCAGAATTGTAGAAAGCCCTAATCATCCCTCCTTCTTGGTGATTTCTTTTTCACTTCAAAGCATAAGATCTCTGCAACTGAGCTGGGTCCAAAGGGAATGTGCAATATACGTCTGTGGACTCTTCTGTCACTGCCCTTGCCTCAACAACATAACCCACTGATTTTCTTAGAATCATATTTAAGCCATTTTGTCTCCTTGAGCAATTACTAATCATAGTCTTGATAATCTGAGGAATAAAGAGAGGCGTGTGTGTGTGTGTGTGTGTGTGTGTGTGTGTGTGTGTGTGTGTGTGTGTGTGTAAAAGAGGGAAACAGACAGAGAGAGAGAAACAGAAACAACAGGGAGGGACAAAACAAGGAGAAGAAAAGAGCTATTTCTACTTTACTAGAGGAAATTATCAAAAAGAAATGAGCTATTCTTAATCTACTCAAGGGAATTATCCAAAAGAAAAGAGCTATTCTTAATCTACTCAAGGTTCTTATTTTTACTTTATCAAGAAAGTAGCACCATTTATCTCTTGGCTGGTAATATTTAATCTGCTCACTTTATTTGGTTTATCAGTATGACTTTGTAACTCACATGGATGATTTTTTTTTTTTTGCCTCTCTTTCCTCCATCAGTTCCTCACTCTTATATTTCTTGTTTTCCTTCATGGATCATAGCATCCCAAAATTTCATAGCTGGAAGAAGGGACTTAAGAGACCATCTAACCCAAACCCTTCATTTTAAAGATAGAGAAACTGAAGCTCAAAGGTTTTAAGGGAAATGTCCAAAGTCACACTAATAGTGTGTTGATAAGTATAAATCTTTATCTTGCTGGCTTCCAGTCCAGCATTCTGTGTACAGCAAGAAGTAGCCTCAATTGCTAAGAGATGTAGAGCTGAAAGAAATGCTACAGTTCATCCCTCCTTTTTGTTCAAGTAGGAAATTGAGGCCTGGAGAAGTAAAATAACTTATCCAGAGTCACATGAATAACAAGTATATTCAAACCCAGGTCTTCTGACTCAATTTTTTCTAATGACTACCTAGTACTCATTAGACTGTGAGAGAAAATAGTTCTTCATCATCTAATGTGAGGATATCTTGTGCCATTCCTTTATATTGTAATATTTATGTTGTTTTTTAAAATTTAAAATGAATAAATGGCCATAGCCAGGAAAACCAATCTTTAAATGAATTAATATTTTAATGTTGCTTGTATAGCTATTCTACCATTTTAATGTCTATCCTAGCAAGAAATGAATAATACCAAAAGTGTCATTTTAGAAAAAAAGAAGAAAAAAATTTAAATCAAAGTGACATCAAATGGAGCAAGTTGGAACTTGCTTAGATTGTTGAAACCAAATGGATAGAAATGAACTGTTATCATACATAATTTATCAAGACTGTATTGCCTAGGACAGGCAGTGACACCTCTGTCTGAGTTCCTGTTGGCACTTTTTACTCTCCTTCCCTGTTGCCAGTCATTTGTGATTCAGTTTCCTTTGTAAGGAATTCAATCCAGACAACAGGCCCTAGCCAGAAAGCCTGTGTAATAGAGAAAATGGTCTGAGGGCTTCACTGACAATTATGTATTGATATATTTGAACTTTTCAGATGCCACAGTTACTTTTGTGAAATTGTTTTAAGATTTAGGTGTACTTCACATCACTGGGTAATAAATCAGCATTTGCCTTTGGCCTTTCTGACAAAGCAAAGCTCAGAAAAGAGAATGATTGTTTCCTAGTTGTTGAGGGATGTGAAACAGAGGGAAGGGTGGTCATTATTGTTGGCCCTTATCTAGTCGATCTAAAATAAAATTTTATTAGGAAAGGAATTTTGACCCTCTTGGATTCTTATTCAGCATTCTTCCAGAGGCCCATAAAATAGCCTAACACCTGAGGAATATATACACATTCTCTCTTTCCCATACCACTTGATGAAAGAGTTAGGTAGAAAAATTATGTGCAACAGTTCTAGGAATCTGCCAGTAGTGGCTGGTTGAGGTAGTTTAAAAGAGATTTCTGAGAGTTCTGGTGATGGGACCAACTGGAAATCAGCTTCAATAGAGACATTTTTGCTAAAAACAGATTGACAGCTTGGTCACAATTGTCATAGGAATGGAGGCAATCAAGGAGGTTGTTTCCAAATTCTGCAGAGTCCTGCTGGGATAGTGGCTGAAAGCCCACAGCTGCAGCCAGCCCCTCACTGATGTTTTAAGAGAAAGTTCAAAGCTTCAATAACAACATGAGCCCCTCCTAATAGGAATGCCTTCTATCTATTCCTCTCCCCCTCTGATTTTTCCTTATCACCGTTCACTTACCAATTTCCCTGATATTTTTGCCCTTTGGATGATGAGCAATGGACTAAAATGTGAACTAGGAATCCTTAACAAGCAAAAGCATTTTTAACAAGCTAACAGAGCCTTTAGGAGATGAAATGAAGGTGATTTCTTCACATCCCAAAATGGGATGGTTTTGAGCTATGGCTTGGCATGTGAGCATTCAAGTATGTTTGAAATGCTCACACACTCATTATCTCAGTCCTGTAGAGATCCAGAATTGTTCCCATATTCTCAAATTCTGTAGTCAGAACAAGATGAAATGAAGAATCACACATTATGAAAACTTTGATCATATTCCCTATAGTAATAATTATATTATTATTAATAATAATAGCTCATAAAATCTTTTATTTATATGGCATTTTAAAGTTTGCAAAGTGCTTTACAAATATTATCACAGCAACCTTAGAGACATGTTTACAAGGGAGCTGAAACAGAGCATAAATGACTTGCCCAGCATCATACAACTAGTAAGAAGCCAGATTTGAACTTGTCTTCCTGATTCCATTGCCAGCTCTCTATTCCACTGTGCCAAGTAATTGTTTTTTGCATTTAGATTCAGCTCTTTATTAAGAGTATACTTATTATTGAAATCAAAGATCTCTGGCTAATTGGGATGTTGTTGTTCAGTCATGTCTGATTCGTCATGATCCAATTTAGGTTTTTGTTGAAAAAGAAACTAAATTGATTCACCATTTCCTTCACCAGTTAATTTTATAGGTGAGAAATGAAGGCAAATAAGGACTAGGGTTAACTACTTTCTGTAAATATCCAAAGCTAGATTTGAACTCAAGAAGATGAATCTAATCCTAACACTATACCACCTAGGTGCTCTCTAAAAGCTATTTGTTATAGTATAATTATGTAAAAACAGAAATCATCTTTACCTCAGTTTTTATCAAAAAGAATACTGTAACAAGATCCTAAATATGATTTGCATTCAGTATTCATAATACTCATCTCAATCTCTTTTCATTTCCAAAGTTTATCTTATGTATACCCCAAGGTTATTAGTTTTAAAAATCAAGTAAAAATAAATTAGACAGGAAATTAGACAGGATAAACAAACTCCTTTTTGCTGCTGTATGAAGTCTGGGTAGAGCTATAATATCAAAATGAGAGACACTTTCAAAATAATATATTATTTTCTCTCAGTTTACTCATCTCTAAAAATGAAGGGTTGAATTAAATGACCTTTGAAGATGGTTTCCCGCTCTGAAGTCCTATAAAACTCTATGAACCAGCAGCAAACAGGAAAATCATCCTCTTTCTTACTGCTGTGATAATTGTCACATTTAATCAAACTTGAGATATCATGGAAAAGTACAAAGGCCAGTTCCATGTTTTCCAATTTCTACATGTCTATAAATATCCCCTGAATTCATTGCAAATTTAATCAAAGAGGTTTTAAACTAAAAAGGAAGCAAAAGAATACTTATGTATATCCATTTATCTAGATACCATAGAGAGTAACTACAAAGTAGAAAAAAGAAGAGGAGAAAATCACAAGAGGAAAAAAAAAATCCAAGAAAGCTACAAGCAGCAAAAATCCATGTCTAAATGCAAATGCAGTAAGTATGGGTAACAGAAAAGATGAGTTAGAATTAAGACAAAGTAAATTTACCCTTATAATTGGTAAGATGAGATTGGAAAATGGCTTTCCAAAAGTTTACCTTATTCAGAAGCAGAGTTATAATTAGGAATTTTTTTTTAAATTCAAGACAAGAGGCATAAAGCCTTCCCTCAGCTGAATGGAGTGGTGAGAAAAGAAGGAGGAACAGACTGAAGTGGGGGGATGATGGTGGAATTCATCATATCTTCTCTCTGGAAGTTTTCTATTTTTCTTGCTATGTACCAAGTTCTATTGTTTCTACAATGCTGAAATACTACAAACATTGTTGGAATCTTCTAAATTTAGAACCTGTTCAAAGGTCTATTCAAAATGAACATGAGATGTTCATATTGTTCCTCATTGCAGATGGATCATTGTTGCCTTAATCTCTGTGTTGTAAGGACAGTTCTAAAGGTATATTTCTCACTATCATGGCTGAGTCTTATCCTTTCTTTGCCATCTCTGGCTTAAGTTGGATGCACAGGCCTCTCTGTGTGCAATTTGGCATTTCCATCTCTTCTTCTCAGGGTTCATGTGTCCCTCATAACCAGAATCAACTTCCTTCTCCAGAAAGTCCACCATGAAGGAGGAGGATATCCCAGTTCAGTACAAAAATGGTGTCCATCCATAGTATTGCCCACATGCTTTCCAATACTTTCTATATGCTCTGCTATTCCACTTTTAATTTACCCACATGAGTTTAGTTCCAAGCCCAGGACTTCCTGCCTCCTCAGTTACGGTCTTGGAGGTATAGAAACTGTGTGAGATAGTTTTCTGGAATGCACAGCACAGAGGACACAAGGACCTTTGTTTGGTACCCTGTGAGTCATCTACCATTTCTGCATCCTGCTAATGGGAAGCAGAAACCAACAATGTCCTGCCATCTCCTAGAAATTCCTCTTTCGGATATCCTGGAATCATGGAGATGAACCAAGACTGTGGTTTTTGTTTTTTAATATTCTTTTCTAATGTGACACATTAAGATTTTTCTATAGTGCTTTTTTAAAGTATGATTCACCACTTATTTTGTAAAATAAAATATAATGAGCCTTCCATTAAAAAAAGAATTCTTAGATGATAATCTACAACAGAGGTTTAACTTTAATGTGTCATGAGTCCTTTGAGCAGTCTGGTGAAGCCTCCTCTCAAAATAATGTTTTTAAATGCATAAAACAAAATATATATGATTAGCAAGGAAATAATTTCTACTGAAATAGTTATCAAAATATTATTTTTAAAGTATTCATGGGGACCCAAGCTAATAACCACTACTCTAAAACTTTATAAATGTCTGCTGAGCCATTTGTCAGTTCATCTAATTGAGCATAAGGGATAACAGACTAAGATTATGTTTAAAATACTCATCCTTCCTTTGTTCCTATTGGGGTTTCACTCCTGACTCTCCAGATTTCTTTTTCCGCCATATCTTTACAGCCTACTCATTCTGGAATATCCCCATGCTCTTGTCACCTCTTCTTTTAATTGGTCAGTTCCTTCTAGAACTCCATTATTAAGGAGCATCCAGACTAGGCATATTTATTCCATTTTTAATGCACATTCTGCTCCTGACTCTATAACCATACTGACCTCACTAACATGGGTGCCTTCTCCATATCCCCTTTTTAAGTTTCCTTTTATGTATTTTCTTCCTTCATTAGAATGTAAGCTCTTTAAGACATTTTTGTACATACAAAATATATTCCTTGTGTTTAGCATCGTGCCAAACATATAAGTGTTTAATAAATGCTTGCTGACTTGTTGACTTGATTTGTAGATTTCAGAAAGAGTTGAAGTTTCTGGAGGGGAATACTTTTGATGTAGACACAAAATCTACTTTGGAGCCATTGTTAAAATAGGTTAATATACTTATTTACTTGTCTTAAGAAAAAGAAAAGAAAATTAATTGGTATATCTTTTATCCTAAATGCCAATAAAATTCTACATGACTAATTGACTTCATAATATCAAAAAGGGAGGAATATGTCATGGTAACCATAGAAATTAATGGCATTATGTGCTAAAGTTCTACCCATGGTAGTGCTAATTTGGACTGACTCTCAAAGTTTCATCATGCTTTAAGATGGGTTGATCATTTCCCAAAGATCTGTTTGGGCTCTTTAGTGACTCCCAGGTTTGTGGTCTTCTGGTTCTTCAGTGTAGTGAAAACATCCCCAAGGTATCTTTGGTTCAAACATGTAGCATCTGCTGAAAAGCATTGAATTTAACTTTGTCACATTCATAAAATAAAGAGTAGAGTTTCTGAAATTATCTAGCAAGTTAATATTTCACTCCCTAACACTCAATATTTGTTCACTAAGTGATCTTATAACCAAATCAGAATTCAAACTGTTTTTGTCATCAGTTTGATCAGATGGGAAGTAGTAAGTAGATCC
>JAJPUD010004265.1:77383-128301 GCA_023553655.1 Myrmecobius fasciatus | reverse complement strand
GTGTGTGTGTGTGTGTGTGAACTCAGTAGGGACAGATGAAAGGAAAACTCTAAGTAATGAAAAACAAAAGATATCAATACAATCTATTTTTTAAAAGACACAAGAAATTATTCTTAAATTATGAATAAACTTCATACTTTGATCTTTAAACTTCTTAAGATGATCCATTGACAAACGAGACCTAAAAATTAGTCTTCCTGCACTACAAAAAAAAAGGTCGGGGGGGGGAAAGTCTTTTTAAATCAGAATGTTAATTTCCCAAGATTCTAATTTTTTGCAAATTTGCTTTACATGTCCATTTGGGGAACCTTAAAGGTACATTTGACAAATCCTATAGGGTCATTTTTAATTCCTCCCCTTTTCCTTTCATTTTTTAAATTTTTTTCTGTTTTGTCCAAGTCCTAGTTTGGGAACCATCTACAGCTTAGTCGTCTATGGACAACTATCTCTCCTCCCCCCCCACCACTGCCAAACTTCTCAGATCCTAGGTTTCTCACCTATTAAAAAATGGGAAGCTTGTCCAAGATCCTCCCTGAAATCTTCAGCTCAAAATATTATATTTTAGCAACAAGAAAAAATGCATGCACATTATTTCAAAGTATACAAAAGGGCATATATTTGCTTGCATGAATATCACCTTCAAAGTGACTTTTTAAATTGATGTGTTTATTCCATCCCCCATGAGAGATGTCAGGTTTTTTTCCTACCTACCATTTCATGTAACTAAGGTAGAGAATCGCTTCACCATTTGATTCAATGTCACAAGAGTTCATAATTTTGTCATTGCTGGTGGTTTTGATACTAATAAAGGTAAACACAAGCCACAGCCTTTGAAGTTTACTTGTGTTAGGATTAAAGCTACTTACCTTCATCTCTGACAGCTTCAACTCATTTCTGCCTCTTTGAGGCAGTAGAAAGAAATGAAAGAAGTGAAAGAAATGAGCCTACTAATAACTATGGTCCACACAAAGTCACCCACACTTACATTTCCATTGATGGTTAAACCATAGCTGGCAGTGAGGTGATATAGGGATAGAGTGCCAGCCCTGGAGCCAGGAACACTCATTTTTAGGAGTTCTAATCTGGCTTCAAATACTTTTACTAAATTATAACGCTGGGCTGTTTGCTTCAGTTCCTCATCTTGTAAAATGAGCTGGAGAAGGAAATGGAAAAATCATCTCAGTATCTTTGCCAAGGAAACTGCAAATGGGGTCATGAAGATTCAGATAGGACTGAATGATAACAAAATGCATTTTTGAGGAGGCTAACTGGCATTAGGGGTATGGTATCTAGGCAGTTTTTTCTCCCTACAAAAATGAAACTTTATAAAACTTCCATACCACTAAATGAGATATCTCATATATAGTGCTTGAAAGCTCTCTATAAATACCAGCAATTATTAACATCATATTTTCTGGTCAACTGAGCAACCTGTCCAAATGAAGGAAGTTTAATCCAATTAGTCTCCTTCCCTTTCACTTCATCCTCCGTCTCCTTGCTTTAAATATGTACTTCTCACTCTACCTTCTGCCTTCTATACCTTACACTATAAATGTGTGTACATACACATACAAGTGCTGTATTGTGTGTGCATTTACATTTATGCATGTATACACACACCCAAGAAGGTTTTATACCTTTTTAAAAAGGTGAGAGAAGATGCTATAAAACCAGACACCTTTCATTCTTTTCTTATGATTCTTTCTTCTTACTGCAATGTGGTCATTATCTTTTGTCTCTTGAGATTTTAGCAGGCTTTCAACAATCAGTTTCTCTATGCTAATATAATTAGGAATGTTTTTCATAAAAAATATCTCATTAATATGTCAGACTATGATAACAGTGTGCCAAAATAACTAGTTGATTTAGGAGAAAGAAATGGCAAGCCAGAGATATGGCATTGTGTAAGCAAGATCACAGGACAGCAAAGTGGCAAAGCATAGAGCCTTGGGCTTAGAATCAAGAAGACTTAATTTTAAATTAACCTGTTTGCCTCAGTTTACTCATCTGTAAAATAAGCTGGAGGAGGAAATGGCAAACCAGTCTACTATCTTTGCCACAAAACTTCAAATGGAGTCGCAGAGTCAAACTTAACAAAAAACTATCACTGTGACATTATATCAGAGCGTCTACAGTTGAAAGAGATCTTTGAGGTCATTTAATATCCAAGTCCCTCATTTTAAAAGTGAAAACTATTTGGGTACCTGAATTTTTTTTTTACTAGTTGTGCTTTTCTGTGGTTTCTAGTACAGTCCTAAGTAGGACCTGGACTTGGGCTAAGAACTTTCAGCACACCTGGGGATATGTTTCCAAGTCCCTCCAGGCTCCCATCCATCAGTCACACCCCAGGCAAGCTCTTGCTCTCCCTGGCACTTCCCCCTGGCGACGCCCATCCCAGGATGTTTTCTTATCTCCAGCTGCTGTGATGCTATCCTTGAGCCTTCCTTTGGATCTCGAGGAGATAGCCAATCTTTCAGAAGCTTCCTGACCTCCTGGAGAGGGATTTTCCCCCTAGTGGCCATGCCCCAAATGGATGTATCCACTTGACCATCCCTCTGCTCTCCTATCTCTCTCTAAGAGCCTCAGGTACAAAGATTGTTATTTACAGTTCAGTCTTCATTTCATTCGAACGCTGTTATTATTTCTGATTTCTTTAGAGAAAAATTAGCATCTAGCTAGGCTGGTTGTACACAGAATTTTTAAGTAGATGGGATTTGTTTTGACTATTCACAGCATAGTAAAAGAAAGCAGAGCATTAAAAATGGAGTCAGGAGAGACTTAAATGGAAATGCTGCTTCTGATACTAACTGTATGACTTTATGCAGTCCCTTAATCTCTTTCAGCCCATTACCAGGTATGTGTGTTTATTTATTCACATTTGTGATTTCTCTGGTGTAGGAAACTCCTAGTGAAGAAATCCCCTCCATCCATGCAAATTGGAAGCAGCTCTGCAACTTGATAGTTTCAAGCAATTTCTGAATCACTGAGAGAGAGCAGGTTTAAGCAGCTCCTCCAAGGGCACTTTGCAGGCCCACATTGTCTTTTTGTGGCAAAGAGGGACCTCCAAGGGCCCATGTCTTCACCTATTGTGCCCCCACTGACTCTAGTTGTAAGGTGGGGGTAGAACTATTGCTAGGACCTGCTAGCCATGACTGTGTGAGTCTCATATGTGTATATTTGTATGTATGTATAAATATGTATATGTAACATACATACACACATATAAATTGCATGTATAGAAATATGTGTATGTTTATGCATGTGTATACATATGTGTGATGCACTTATATGCACATGTATACAAAAACATATGCTCTAATGATAGCTATTTTTATGCTTTACTTTTGTTTCTTCCCGTAGAAGTTTTTCTTCTAAAAAAACGCATGCCTTCATGCTATTTGCACACCCCTCTCCTATTAAATTTTTCTCTAAGCAAAAGGGCTAGAGCAATTGTGCCATTAAAGTGCAAATATCTGAAAATAATTAAAATAATTTCTCTACTAAGAGTATTTGCATATTAGCAGGAAGAAATAAAGAATGTCTGATTTTTGAATTTTAGGCATAAGTAAGAAGAATAGGGGAGATGTTAGATGAGAAGGGTGAAATCCTGTGATATATAGGCAAAGTCCTCTGAGTCTTTCTTTTCATGAGACCATGTTCTTATGTAAAGAAGGGCAAAAATACTGGTCCAAGATAGTACAATTAGGTAAGGAGAAATTTCTGTTCAATCCTTAAAATACTCTCAGTAAGTTTTATTCTGACAAACATTAGCTTCAGTTTGTTGTCATTTTAAGCAACCAAATCACCTTCATAAAATTATAGTACAAATTTCTAATCAAATATCTAAAAAAGCCTTTGATGGAGTCTAAATTAAGTTGTATTCATTTCAAGTTAAATGTCAATTGAATACTAAAAGCAAATTAGGAATTGGGAAAGAGCAGAAGCTTATTTAAAATAGGTTATCTTAATAATTTAGTCATCTTACCTTTTCTTTCCTAATATGATCATTCATAATCCAACAGCCCACGACTTTTTGTGACATAATTTAGAATCTAACCAGAAGTAACTTGTTTGTCTCCAGTTTCTTGCAATCAAAATGAGATTTTTGTTACCAAATGTGAACAATTAGAGTAGGGTTAAAGGTGATTAACTCTCTCTTCAGCATTTCCAACTTTAATATTGCATCTCCAGTAATAAGATATTAGAGATTTAAATCAACTGTGGAAATTACATTGATGACATGTATGTATACTTTTAATTTATAATCTTTGAATGTTATGATTTAATGCTAGGGAGAGAAGTTTACCTTTCAAAAACCTGAGCAATATGAAGTATGTTCATTTCTTAATGTCATATAAATCAGAAATTACTCAGCTGACAGAAGGAAAAACACTTAGCAAATAAACCACTTTGGGCTATAAATTAATGAGAAATTTAATAAGGAAAGAGAATGCTCTGTTTTAGAAAATGAATAATGCCAAATGTAGCTGTCCTGCCAGAAAACCTAATTCTCATCTCTTTTTATAACACCACTATCTCCTCCCCTCCCCTCCCTGCTCTTATACAACAAAGTGCCCATCACATTTACTTCAAGGGAAATGAAAGACACAACAATGAGACATACTTGCATATAATGCACATACCTTTACATGTCTATATCTAGACATAGACACAGTATGGTGTGGTGAAAGGGCTTGGACATGGAATAGAAAACCTGGATTCAATGCCTGACTCTACTACTTACTACTTGTGAGACATCACGGAGCGAATTCCTAAGTTCAAATTTGACCTCAGATACTTACAAGTTTTTTGATTCTGATTAAATTATTTTGTTTGTGTTTTCCTCAGTTTACTCAAGTGTAAAATGAAAATAATAATAGCACCCACCTCTCAGGGTTGTAGTGAAGACCAAAAGAGATAATACATGTAAAGGTCCTAGGGCAGTACCTGGCACACAGTAGGCTTTTAATAAATGCTTGTTTAGCAACAAAAACAACAACTTCTGTTTCACAAAGATGTTCAACTAGATGATCTAAGATTCTAAGCTCTTTTCAAATTCTAGGAATATATAGGTATGCATACAAAAATGTGAATACACATTCAGATCTCACTTCTGGTACCCATGCAACACCACAAAACCTACTTAAGGTAAGTCAGATGGAATGATTTAGAACTTCTGCAGAAATACATCTGAGGTAAAAGCTCAGATCTGGTGGCTTCCTGTTCCAATTAACTAATCTTGCTAACTATGTATTAAGTGTCATCATTTCTCCTTATTAAGTGTTTTTAGTTTCTGGAGCCCTGAATCAGAATACCAAATGTGTATGGATATATGTACACACACACACACACACACACACACACACATACACACACACACACGCAACTTACAACCCCCCCAAATGGCATATATTTAATAATACCAAATGAGCTACAGCCCAGGTTTGTGTTTTAAGGCCATCATTCCTACTAAGTGCTATTTCAACAATTATTCTCCAATAATCAGCTTTTGAAGTATATTTAGATTAGGATGTAATGTCATTTTAAAAAATGCTATTATGCATATTATGCACGGATTTGAGTTTCATATCATTAAAACCTGGACTTCCTGGGGAATTGAATATTCTGGTTAAATTCAACATCTGGTTGATAGTTTTATCTAAAAACCCCTCATTGAAAATCTTTTCAATTAGTCCATGTGAGATAGATGAGCCAAATATAATTTTATCACTTTAGAAAAATATTGTAGTGGTTCAGGATCATCATTCTGAATATCAATTATTATTATTGTTCAGGTTCCTAGTCCATTTTGTGTGCTGTATCCCTGATCGGAATATAAATTCCTTTTGCATAGAAGATATCTTTGCTTTTTTTGAGTTTGTATCTCAACACAATATGCTTGCCATAGTTCTTATTTGGGGGGGGGGTTATTTTGTTTTTGAGAGGCAATTGGGGTTAAATGACTTGCCCAGCCAGGAAATGCTAAATGTTTAAGGTTAGATTTAAACTCAGATCCTCCTGACTAAGGCTGGTACTCTATCCACGGTGCCATCTATATGCTTCTTGCTATAGTTCTTATCCATACATTCCTATAAATCTGAAGGTTTAGGAGAATGAATATGTACATCCCTAGAAAATAGAATGTAATAGATTGTCATTTTCTGATTGAATTCTGTTTTCTTTTGATTTGCCAATTTTTTATAAAAGTGAGTCAAAGGGAAATTCTTGGAATTGAGGAAGGAACGCAGTTCATTTCTAAAAATGTATATCCACATGTTTTGTTGTTGTTGAAGCAATTGGGGTTAAGTGACTTGCCTAGGGTCACACAGCTAGGAAGTATTAAGTGTCTGGGACCAGATTTGAATTCAGGTCCTCCTGACTTTAGGGCTGGTGCTCTATCTACTGCACCACCTAACTGCCCCCACACAATTTTCCAAAGGCAATCCAGTCCATCTTTCCTTTTTCTTCCCTTCCTATTGCTATTGTTGTTATTGCTCATCCTTCATTCTTGAGACTAATGACATCAGGAGATTAATGTCTTGACTTGCAATGAATTAGATTTGAGTGAGGTAGAACTGCACAGAATCTATTCTTGATCTAATTGCTTATCCATTTACTATATTAGTACAAAATAGGAGTGTTAGTAGTTTATGTATATGAACAACCCATCTAGTTCCTTGTAATAGTCCAAATAATAGACATTATTCATCTAATTTATTTTTTTTCTTGTGTGGATAGTTAGCCAAACTTTTTTGAATAATTATGCAGCTCTTCAAAAACAGATTGCTCCACGTGGGATAGAGGTTCTACAATAATCCAGAGATGACTTCAGTCTGCATAGTGTCACATGCAAACAAGAATACCTGGAGAACTTCATCATGTATAAGAAATTCTTTAGTCATTTGGATTTTTCCCTGGACATCCTTTATGACAGTGACAAAGATCTTTGGCAAACATACATCCTTTTGTTATACACCTTGCTTGATGTTAATATTAAGAGAGTTGTTAAGCAAGTTCATCACAATTGTATCTTTCAAGGAATCTTGTATATTATTAAGATATGCAAAGTAGATATCTTGCTGGAAGCTGCATTTTACTCAACTGAATCAAACATAATTTGATCTCTTTTATGATTAAGAAGCCACTTCAGGATTGTCCCATGTCTTAATTTTAAATGTCACCATTTTTTTATATACAATATCTTTGCAGTAAAGAGCTCAAGAATATAGGATGCTTGTGGAATAGATTTTGCTTCATTATTTTAAATTCTAGGACAAAAAAGCAAAAAAACTTGTGTGAAATTCATGTTACTACTTTGAGAAGTTTGGACAGATTGTCCTGACAAATATTGTGTTATGACATAGTATTTATTTACAAATGGATGAGAATGCTCTGTATGAGTGCAAAAATCACTTAACCTTTCTCTATCCCTGTTTCTTCACACAGATAACATGGGGCAACCATGTCAATCTGTCTCAAGATGAGTGTGAGAAATTGATGTGAAAAAACACATCATTAACTGATATAGTTCATATAAATTTTTTTAGGAAGCATTCTAATCTAAATTATGTTTAAAACATAATTAGAACTATTGACTCTCCACCCCCTACCAATTATGGGAAATTCTATTTCAAGAATTAGCTAAATAGCAATGCATTTGATATATCTGTATGAGTGACACATATTAGAATCAAGATGATCTATTGAAGATCAGTTGCTATATATTTTTACTGAGGTAATTTTACCAAAAAAAATCATAATGATTACTACTAACATTCCTATAGAACTTTAAGGTTTGCAAGCACTTTACATACACTCTATTATCTCCTTTGATGCTCACAACATTCTGAATGAGGTGCCATTATTATTGCCATTTTCAAGGTGAGGAAACAGAATGAGAAAAGCAAAATGATTTGCCTCAAACTTATGTTTGAGTTAGGATTTAAACTCAGATCTTTTTATCTTCTAGTCCATCAATCTATTTACTATGCCACCTATCTGTCTTTAAAAAAATTATTAGAACTGTAGTAGGAGATTTTATTATAATTCAGTAATTTGGAACTCTTCTTTCCTAAGCCATGAGTTAAAGTCTGATCCACTTTGGGAGTTACTGAAAGTTCTAAAACTATCTACTAATGATCTAGTATATTTATTTGATCCAATCAGTCAGTGTTTACCTTCTTTATTAAAACTGCCCTTGAATTCTTAATTTCATTGCCAATCACATCACTAGTACTGGCACTCCAGTTAAAATGATCATACTTTTCATTTTACAGCAAATTTTATCTTAAATCACAATGTCAGTGGGCTCATTATTTCATCAAGGTGGCTACTTCTTGCAGTCTGTGTGATACCTTTATAGATTAAAACCCATTTATTCTTTTTCATTTCCTGTGTTTCTTGTTAATGTTTTTCTCTAAATTCTTCAGAGAGGATTTACTTAGCAGTATGAAAGCTTTCCTCTGTTTCTTTTTCATACTGCAGATATCTATATACCTGTGATTAGGCTTCACTCTGGTTACCTGATCAATCTACTTCCTTTTTCAATCATAGATCCCTCAGTAATGCCAGTTCTTATCTGTAGCATCAGTTTCATTTATGTTTTTTCATCATCTTTGGGGACACATAATTGTAATGATCTTGTGATATTCCATAGTTTAAATATTAGTGTTTGAAAAACGGGCTTTTGTAGCAGAGGATATATTAGTATTGGTGAAAGGACTACAGTTTTTCCTGCTCATCTCTGAGTTAATGAAACTCATTACCCATTGATAGGATATTTCCAAGATATGTGTAACAATAAATTTGCTCAGTGGACTGCTTATCCAACTATTTGTCATAACAGGCAATATATGTTTTTCTTCTATTTTGTTCTTTCCTTTTGAATTGCTAGAGTGACCAATTTTGAATGACCCTCAATTTTAATGAGGAAATGCTATAGTGCAGTAGGGTTTCCTGTGAACTTTGCCTAACTGTACATCTCAAGATGATGGCAAACATCCCTGGTGATCAACCACTGTCCAGATTAAATTTTAAGGATTAAAATTCATTTTTCTACCTTTAAATAGGGGTGTGCTGATAAATATTTAATAATCAGATCTCTGAGGCCTGGAAATTTGTACACATGACACACTTTTAACTTTATTCTGCATTAACATTTTCTCCATTATTTTTTTACATCTAGACAATGCACAAAATAATAAATCAAATCTTAATTTCTGAGATGTAAATGCTCACACAATTGACTGGTACAAGCTAACTTTGGCACACCACTGCTTAAACCATAAATTCTCATTTCAAGTTTAAATTAAAAGAAATGAAATTTGGAGAAAACTTCATTCTGAAGCCTTTAGTCCCTTCTAAGGCCCACTGAATTAGGAAAAGGGAACTGAATGGAAACAGCTGTTACTTGGCAGATTGTAGTCCTTCAGTACATCCACCTAAAGCAAACACAAAATGTGGTGTGCAATGGATGCCAAGTCTTTGGTTCTGGGTCACAGACTTAGATTGAACCTGCAAGGCCAAAAAAGATAGGGCAATGGTTAGCAACTGTGAATCAAAGTAGGACCTTGAAGCAGATGACCTCATGCCATGACTTCTTGCCTTCCTTCTTCCTTCACTGTTACTAACACTGGCATCACTTCTGAGCATGAAACTCCCCATGTGAGTAGTTAACAGGGTTTGAGCAAAGAGAAGGAGGGAGGCAGGCTTGGAAGCAGGGAAAGCCTGACATTGAAATGCACTAAATCTGTGTAAGTGGCTATTTTTGTCAGCCAAACTACAGTGGGTGTGTGATGTGACAGTCTACTTTTGATCTTGCTCTTTTTATAGCTGCTGATTTTTCTTAAGGGGGACTACCTCTCTTTCTCAGCCTGCTGGACTGATTTGCAGGATCACTTTGGGAGGTTTCATCATCTTCGATCTGGAAATAGACACTATTTAGATTAGTAATTAGTCATTTAAGATGCAAAAGCTGTCTCATTAGGAACTATAGCTTAGATAAGGCATAACAGTATTTTATCCATAAAGGATGCAAGCACAAGATGCATCAGGAAGCGTTCCCTGTTGCTAAAAATTGTTGCCAGAGGCTCCACCTGTTTTAGGCAGCTTGGTAGAGAAGGACAAACACCAGTATATCCCGGCAGCATATAGACATGCGCCATTGTGTGTTTGTATTATTGTGTTAAGAAAACCCCAATGAGGGAATCTATTCTACAACGTGGTTCATTTACCTTAACTGAAACTGAAATCTAGGATAGTATTCCCTGTTCTCTCCAATCTGTAAAGCTTAACAGAATATAGCAGAATGTCTATACATGTGATCCTCTTGATTGGAAAGGGAGCATGGTCTAGTGGGAAGTGTAGTGGGCTTGGAGTCAAAGCTCCACGTTCCAGTTCCAGTGCTGCCAGTAACTAGCTCTGACTGTGATCTCTTCACAAGTACATTCATGAGCCCAAGTGAAGCCCTTATCACTTCTCTCTTGCAATACCTTATAGGTGTTCTCCCTCTTTCCTGTCCCTCCCTAGTCTGATACATTCTTCATACAGCTGCCAAAACGATCTTCCTAAATCTCAATCTCACCATGTCATTCTCTATTAAGAAAAAAAAAACTTGAATATCTCCCTATTGCTTCTAGAAATACATACAAATTCCTCAGTTTGACATTTATTGTTCTCTACTATCAGGCTCCAGCCTTTCCTTCTGAACTTAGGACATAAATTAAGAAAGCTTGTTAGAGATCATTTACTCCAAACTTTGACTTAATAGATGAGGAAATGGATACCCAGAAAAAATAAGTAGCAATAAGTGACAGATGAGAGAACTGAACCCATATCCCCTGCCTCCAAACTTATTTTATGTTATTCTTTACAGTCTTTGTGTTTAATAAACATAGATTACTGACTGCTCTCTGAACTCAGCAATCCAAATACCATTTGCATGTTTTTTTTTCTTGTCTAGAAGAAGCTCCCTGTTTATCTCTGCTCATAAGAATGGCTAACCTGAATCAAATTGTAGCACATGTGCCACTTTCTTTCCTGAAACTATCTTCCTTTCCATTTTAGTCATTAGAGATTCTCAAATTATATTTTCTTTCTGTGTTCTTTCAGTAGAATATAAACTCTATGAAGATAAGGCTCATGAGATTTTTTTGGTGGATGGGGCTCCTGTATCCACAGTGGCTTGTACATAGAAGGCTCTAAAACATTAGTTTGTTGAATCAAATTGAAATAACTTAACCACTCCAACTGTCTATTTGCTATTTGTAAAATATTGATCTACTTCTAGGCAGATATATGTTGTTTTTTCAGTCATTTCAGTCATGTCTGACTCTTTGTGTCTCCATTTCTTGGGAAAGATAAGAAAGTGGTTTGCTCATTTTATAGTTGAGAAACTGAAGCAAAAAAAGGGTTAAGTGACTTACCCAGGATCCCAGAGCTTGTAAATATGTGAGGCCAGATTTGAAGTCATTGAAGGTGAGTCTTCCTGACTCAAGGTCTAGTGCTCTACCCACTGTGCCACCTAGTGCCTCTAGATAGATATTATAAGTTATACAAACAAAATCACTACAAATATCTGAGTTATTAATACTTATATTTCTTGTAATAATATAATTATATAACACTTAACAATATCAAAAGACAAATAATACAAATATTAGTCATATTTCAGAAAAAGGTTATCATCACATGAGAGGTTTTAAATCCATTGTCATAGACTATCATTCAAAGAAATTAGGAGAAATTAGGCTGGGGAAAAAAGCATTATTATGATCACAATCAAATGTTTGAAAGGCTATCACATAAAAGGCAAATTTAAGTGGTATATTGGATTCAGAGATTGGGAATTGGAGTAATGGGTAAGAGTTGTGAATGGGACAAAGTAAAGTATGATATTAGGAGTAATAAAAACTTCTAATGATTCATATTCAAAAGTGTGATCAGCCATCTTGAAAAGAAATGGATTTCCCTTATTTGGGACCTGCTAGCAAAAGTTTTGTGACCATTGGCTGGATGATATGATATAGGTCTTTGGGTATAGGCTATGTAAATGTATACTAAGATCCTTTCCAATATTCAAAGTCTGTGAACATATGACTGATCCAGCATTATTTCCACTATATCATACTATCTATATTAGAAATTGATCTAAAGTTTTCATCCTTAACTGGTCACACTTAGCAAGCACCATTTTTTTTTGATAGATGTGGAAAAAAGCAATAAGCTACTGATGTATCAGAGTCAGTATTAATGTGTGTTATTAGAAATAGGATTTCTAGTAAGAGTGAACAAATATGATTCAGAAGAGATAAAAGCTGGGTAAAGCACATAGAAGTAATCAAATTTTTCAAGACTTGAATCCCAAGCATCCAGAATGAATATTCTCTCTTTGGAAAAGAAATCTACTCTAGCCCTTCACAGCATGGTTTTGGGTAGTTATCTTGATGCCAGGAGTAAAATTGAACAGCAGTAATAAGAAAGATTTTGAACAATCTCTGCTAAAGGTCAATGGCTTTAGAAAAAGTTGGACTTTTTTCTCTTTTTTTTTCCAACCAGAGTAAGGCAGGTGGTCAAAGCACAGGCTTGCTCTAATGAATTAGACAGCTTGTATTGTACCTAGTGCATTTTCATTAGTGTGAACAAAGAAGTTTGCTTGGGGGGGAGGGGAATTTGATAGGTGACTTCAACTTAAAAGACAAGATGCATTTATCTGAAGACAATTCAGTGGTTTATAATGGGCAGCAGGGCCCCCTTTGTCTCCTTGTCACAATCTTCCTGTGAGCATCACCATGATTCATAGTCAAATTATAGTCACTTTCTACCACCAAGACTATTTAAATAGCATCCTTCCCAAGCCATTTTCTTCTGGAGTTAAATGGTACTCAGGAGTAAAATTCCATTTTTTTTCACATAATATTTTTTTTTAATTTTGTATGAATAAGTATTCGTCCTCAGGAAGTGACTTTTTAATTGTTCCTCCTGCTTTATTATAGGTAAGCATTGAAGATATTAAGAAAAAACAAACAAGATACTTAGAACCAATTAGAATTACATTTCCTCTAGGGAAATCAATTATTTTAGGTTGTGATAGTCACTGTATTTCTAACTAAAAACTGACAACCATCTCCAACATCATTAGGGGATGAAAATAATCCACATTTTGCCAAGTCAATCTTTTACTCAACCTAAATAAAGGCATACTATGGATTAAATTATGCCAATAAAGACCAGTCTGGGGGCAGCATTGGACTGTGGGTAGAATCCACCTCAGAGTCAAGAATGCCTGAATTCTTAGGTCTCACCTTTGCCAAACACTGACCCTGTCACTTGGATCACATCATTTAACATTTCAATTTCATCTTAGAGTCTTTGCTCTAAAATTATATATTGTAGATTAGTTGATGATCTGCATGAGTTGGGCAAGTTTCTTTCATTAATGACATCACAGAGCAAGTCCAAAAAGAATAATTGATACCGCAATCTTGAAAGAATAATGATTACAAAATACCAAAAAGAAATAAAAAGACTGTCACATTATTTTATACTTTATTTTTTAATATTTTATTTTGGTAAATATGAAAATGTTTAGAAGAATTGTATATGTTTAAACTAAAAAAAATTATTTATCCCAGTTATATATAAAAATAATTTTGACATTAATTTCTTGAACATTTTTATTTATTTTAATTTTAATTTATGGAAAAAACAAGCATTTCTATAACAGTATAATTTTTTAAAAGATGACTGCATATGAAACTACAAATGTGCTGTATATGATAAAATTAACCTGAGTATGATAAATAAACCTGTATAAATAAATTAACCTGTATATGATAAAATTAATTCTGAGTTCCAGATTTTCCCCTACCTTCTCCTCCTCCCTGCCTGTTTCCTTACTGAGATAGTAAACAAGATACTATAAGTTATACATGCGCAATCATGTAAAACATATTTCCTTATTAGTCATGTTGTGAAAGAAAACATAGTCAAAAAAATACCCCCAAAAATAAAATGATGAAATTTTCATCATTTGAAATTGTCTTAGACCATTGTATTGCTGAGACTAGTCAAGTCATTCACACTTGATCATCATACAATATTGGTGTTACAATGTAAAATGTTCTGGTTTTACTCACATCAATTCTTGAAACTAATACTTTATTTTGATACTTGAATATTTAGTCAAGTATATGATTCATGAGTATAGTTATGCCCTCCTCTGGTGTGGTCATAACCTCATCACATCTTCTCAACCTGTGTATTTCTTCTCCATGTCTTCTTAAAGGATTCAATATGGAGGAAATCTTCTCTATTTCAATATTTCAAAATTGTTAAGGCAACAATACAATAATAATAGCAGCTGAAATATAGATAGCATGTTAAGGTTTCCAAAGCTCTTTATATAATATCATTTGAGCCTCAACAGCAATCCTAGGAAGTAGAGTTTGCTATTAAGATGCTATTCAAATTTTATGGAAGAAGAACTTGAGAATCAATTAAGTTAAGCAACGTTTTCCCCAGTTAAACTAAGAGCATTGAAAATCATGGCTATTATCATGCATATCCTAAATAATGTATGATTCCAGCAAGAGATGATTGGAGAAAAAGAGAGATACCAAAAGAGACCACATAGAGATGAGAAAAACAGATTTACTGGACTTCCTCTCCAGATTTATGTTGTAACATGTATAATGAGATGTTTTTCATTTACTTTTCTTTTCTCTTGTGGATGATCAAACTGATCTCTTTTAAATAATTTTTAATTTCTCTGAGGAGGCTTTATTATATTTTTTACTCATTGCAATAAGTACAGTATCATTTGGGTATAAAAATAGTTGGAGAAACTCACATCATTAGGGAATCCTTTGGTTTGGGACTGAACTAGACACCTCTTAAGACATTGGCAAATACCAAAAATAATCCCATATCTTTTTTCTTTATATTTTGATGCCAATACCAGCAAACTGTCAAGCCATCTTAGTATCTCAGATACAATCATAGGAGATACAGGTTAATTTGTATATTAAACTTCTTAACCCCAGAAAACAAGACCTGGAGCAATTAATGTTATCAATTTTATAAGTTTAATGTATGTCCAGAGGACACCATATCTGAAACAAAACATCAAAATTGCCCTTTATCCCTGTGTTTTTTAAATCAATAAACATTGTGTAGAGTGGAATCTATATTATGTATAACTCTACCCCAACCACATTTCCCAAAATAGTTTTCAAAATCCTCTAGCATTTCACATTAAATCACTGAGTATGAAACACATGTTTGAGTTCAAAAGATCCTAATCAAGTTTTTCATAGAAATTACTTACTTCTTCATTTTCTAAAATATCTATTAATACATCAGTACTAAGTATATTTGTGGTTTTCTGTTTGCTTCTGCACTTCATGAGACCTTTAAGTCAAGATAACCAACTGTCTCCAAAAGTAGTTTCTTCCTTCCTTTAAACACAGGGCAAAATTAATTCTACCATGTCTTTCATTTGTCTCTGACTCATTATTTCATTTAGCTTAATTTCCTTATGACTTCTGGTTTCATTTACAATGAAAATATTTATCAGAACATGATTTAGTTCCTTTGGCAGTCAGAAGGCAATTCTTTAATCATTAGAAAGGACTACATGTTAAGAATACCAGCATTCAGATTCATGCTTGTAAATAATAGTGATTCTTAGTACCTTATGCCAGTCAACGAACATTTTTTCAAATATTTACTTTTGTGCAATATCAAGCCCAAGAATACAAGTACAAGAAGACAAACAATCTCTGCTCTCAATGACCTTATATTATTTTGCAGAAAACACCACATAAAAAGAAGCTTAAAAGAGTGGGGGAGGCATGATTGGGGATGCCCTCTGTGCAGCTTCTGTGTCATCAATAGAAGTGAAAGAATCCCATACATAAAGGATTCCAAATAGGATTTATTTTGTATTTTTATCCTTTTTTATATTTCACCATCTTTCTCTAGCCTTAATTTATTTCCTGTTTGTCCATATCTGTCCATACTTAGGATAGTTCTTAGACAGCAAACATTAGTCCATAGCTCATGTCTTTTCTCAGCTTAAACTTGTTATACCTTGAAGTTTTGCTGGCTAGGCTTCATGGTACTGTGAATAAAACATTGGGGAAGGACTCAGAAAAGCCCAGTTGGGCTCAAATCCTATCCCAAGATGCTTACTACCTGTTGATCCTATGCAAATCATTTAAGCTCTCTAGGACTAATTTTCCTCAACTGGAAAATGAGGAAATTATCTTGATGATCTATAGTCCTATGAACCCATGAACACTCCATACCACTATGGCACAATAATTAATAGGATGCTTATGTTCTCCTCCCCAAAGAATAGACAAATATGTCCTCTTAATAAAATAAGATTTAGAACTATGCTTAAAAGGCTATAAAAATGTTCATGACTTTTTACATGATTTCAGAAAAATCTGGTAAGTATTAGATGAAGTGATGCAAAGTGAAGTGAGTAGAATCAAAACATTATACACAGTAACAGTAATATGATATTAATGATCATTTATGAAAAACTTAATTATCTGATCAATAGTTATTGAATATAATTCCAAAGGATTCATGATGAAAAATGTTATCTATCTCCAGGGAGAAAACTGATGAACTCTAATTACAGATTGAATCACACTTATTTTCAGTTTCTTTATTTTTCTTGCTTTTTGGGGGGGGGGCATCATGAGTAATATGGAAATATGTTTTCTCTACCTGTATAATAGATATCGTGTATAAAATTGTCAATGACATAACAAGCTAAAACCAGAACTAATCCCAAAATCATAAACCAAAACAAAAAAAGGAATCTATGAGAGTTTACTGGGTTCACCAGCAAGGTCTGCCCCCCCCTCATGAGAAGAGATTCCTTGAGGGAACAAAAGAACAAAGCAAGAGATAAATTGATTATGGGGTATCTCAGGATTGCATAAGGCTGTTGATGGGGGGAGGGGCGGCTCGCAAGGTAGAAATAGAAAATGTGGTATCTTTGATTGTATAGGTCCTATTGTGAGAGACTCCCTAGTAAGATAGGAAAGGCTCTTCAAGTTGACTCTGTGTGGGCTGCAATGCAGACAGAGCCAGGGACAAGACAGACAAACAGCAGACAAAATGGAGTTGTTTAACTTTCTCTTCTACCCACAGTGTCATCATATTGTTGCCCTCTCAATGGCTGAGGAAGGGACAACAAGGAGGAAGAGAATTTGGAACTAAAGCAATTTATAACTGACTTAAAAATAACTTTTAAAAATAATAAAAAGGAATGGTCAATTTGTTAAAGTAATAATTTAATAATAGCACTCTCATGATTTATCTCATTTGATACAACTTGATGAGTGAGCAACGAAATCCTATTACATAGATACATAGGTATATAATGTTTAGGAGGAGGCTAGATGGCCAAGCATATAGGCTGTTGAGCCTGCAGTGAGGAAGACCAGAATTCAGATTCAGCCTCAGACACTTACTAGCTATGGGACCTTGGGCAAGGCATTTAACCTGTTTGCCTTATTGCATTGGATAAGGAAATAGCAAACCACTCCAGTATTTTTACTAAGAAAACTCCATAAACAGTATTGACATGCTATAGTCTATAGGGTCATGAAAAACTGGACATGACTGAACCATAAGAACAATATATAATATATAATTGTATAAATTTATAGACATGATATCTAGAGATATATCTGTGTAGATATATATTATGTAAATATAAAAATGTGTCTCATTAAGCTTTACATAATTTTTTTGTTTTGTATTATTTTTTTTGCTGAGGTAATTGGGGTTAAGTGACTTGCCCAGGGTCACACAGCTAGGGAATGTTAAGTGTCTGAGGCCAAATTTGAACTGAGATCCTCTTGACTTCAGGGCTGATACCTAGCTGCCCCCATAATGCTTCCTTTAAGACAACTTTCTGAGATAAGAAGAGCAAGTATTACACCAATTATTATGCAGTTTTGTTTTTCAGATGAAAAAAATAGAAATCCAGAGAAAGGTTGTGTGAACATTTGGGTACACACAACTAGTGAGTGTTCAACAGGACACTAATCTGAATTATCTAATTTCAACTCCAGTCTGTTATTGCTTTTTCTTCCATATTAGACTGCCTCTCACTGGCATCATATTTGTGTTTCTTATCAAGAAAGGGAACAGTATCTGATTAATAACTGGATGTATTAAAGATACAGACAGACATCAAAGTTTAAGTAAAAAAATAGCTTTTTTTCCCTAGGAATATTCAGAGGGTCTATATATCACCTTGTCTTCATGCCATTTACTAAAATGATTGATATTTGCCTTAATCTCTTAGTTTACTCAAGATGCAAAAAGGATTCATCTTGGAATGTGCTACTTAAATATATGATTGATATAAAATATCTGCTTAAAGATTAAGGATATTTTCCCTTAACAAGATTGATTCAAGTTCAGATTTCATATTGATTATAACTTCCTATTAAAAATAGAGGGAGAATAGAGAAGCAGGAAAGCTTATCCATGAATTCCAAACAGATGGAGTCATTGTTCCTTCTTAAAGGGGAAACTAGGAAAGCCATAGATGAATGTCAAGACTAATTTATTTCATAGCATTAATGGATAATTAAGGAACTAGCTCTAACTTGGCTGAACCTCAGTATCACTCTAAAATTCCTTTGAATGAGAGTCCAAAAAAACAAAAGCACTGCTTATTAAGAAGACCATGACAGGCATCAGAATCCAGTCATTATTGAATCCAGAGCACTTCTTAAATCCATTTTGATGAGTTCCCTTGTCTAGGGCTAAGAAGTTTGTTTTTTAGATGCAAGTAGTGTCCCTGCCCTCATCCATCTTCTAACCAGATCTGTCACTTCCTGCTGCTTCTTGCTCCAGCTGGCAGGATTTGAGGATGTTACATTCTGAATGTGCTTATACTACATGACTGCAATTTCAACAGAAGATTTGATGGGATATGTCAAAAGTGAGCCAACCTCAGAACTGATAGTTGTTGTTAAGTCTCCCTGACAGGTGCCAGAAGTTTGTTAGGGAGGGGTGGGAAGATCTGCCTCAAGTGACCTCAACTGCCTTAAAATTCAGAGCCATCCTTCTTATTGTTATCTGTATGCATGCAAATGAATATAATAGTGTAAAGAGCCACCCATAGCCTCACATATGGGCAGAGTCTGATTTCAGAAATTTTAGAAAAAAGTCCCTTCCCCACAGAGCACCTTCTCTATCTACCTACAGTGGCCTGAAATATATGTAGGGCACCAATTGAGGTGACCCCTGAGTGAAAGCTTTTTCTAATCCAACCCAATGTTTTGTACAAGAGTATTAATGAGTTTATAACCTATGTCCCTACTTAACTACTGAGGTCAAGGACACCATGTCATTTAAAACATTATGAATTTTTTTTTTGCCTAGCACAGTGCTCTGAATGGAGTAGATGTTTTATAACTTTGGAGAATGAATAAATAAATGAATGAATGAATGAATTTCTTATATTCCCTTAATTAGAGATTATAGTTCACAATGTCACACATGACTTTACATAATGACTTGAAGTTACGCTGTAATAATTAATGACTATCAGATCCTTTCCTGAGTTTAGGTTTGAATAGAAATGAAGACAGAGGAAAGAACATGAGGGCACTTGGTTTTGCATACAAGTATCACAAAGAATATTAAATGGACACAAATAAGAAGACACTAGAGGTCCCTAGGAAAAAAGTAAAGCAACTGCCAAATTGATATTGCTAAAGCCCAGTGCTAACCATATTTCTCTCTTACTCAAAACTGCATTTTGCCTCTAAAGTAAACCCCAAATCCTCTGGCACTGGAAGTCTTTCACAGTCGGCTTTCAGCCTGTTTCCAGACTTGCAGACTTTCACATCATTTCCTCTTAAATGCTCTACATTCCAACCAAATTGCCTAACACTATTTCTCAAACTTGATATCTGACTTCCCATCTCTGTGCCTTTCACAGGCAACACATTCACTTTGCTTTGAACACTCCCACCTTTTGCAAACCCTAACCCTCTTCAAGACCCAGTTCTAGTGTCTCCTGCAGGGGTCCTTTACTGATTTGTTCTTTGCTTTTCCCCACCCCTCAACCCTACTCTACCCTCCAAAGAAATCTGCATTATTTACTGTACATTTTGACTTTATTGGTTTTAACTTTTGTTGATATATTTATTTGCCTGTATACATGTTGCTCTTAGAATGTAAGCTACCTGAAGATAGGAACTGTTTTACTTTGGAAGATACACAGGATGCCAGGGATAGAAAGATAATAAAATGATAAAAACATTTGGCCTAAGACAGTGCAGTCTTCTGGAGAGATATAACATTATCACCTTCACCATCATTTTGATTACCATGAGAACTCACCTTTATTTTATGTTTTTAGGTTCAAATGGAATGCTTTCTTCATAACAAACCTATGAGACAATTAATAAGTAGTAGTATTTCCACTGTGATAGGCTTAAGCATTTTGGCCATAGAATGAGAAGACAAGACTCATTAGAAAAGACCTTGATGTTGGGAAAGATTGAAGGCAAAAGAAGAAGGGAATGGCAGAAAATGAGATGTATGGATACTGTCATAGAGGTAATAAAACATGAGCTTGGACAGAGTTTGGGAGATAGTGTAGGATAGAAAGGCCTGACATGCTACAGTCCATGGGGTCGCAAAGAACAGCAACAAATCCCAACTCTGCAGAGAAGCAAGTTTTGGATCATAGATATGTATACAAATAAAGACAATAGGAAGTCAACAAGCTTTTATTAAGCATTTACTATATGTTAGGCATTGTTCTAAGTGCTGAGAATACAAACACAAGCAAAAAGATGGTTGTTGCCCTCAAGGAGCTTAAATTCTAATGGGCTCAACACATAAAAAAAGATAGGGGAACAGGGCATGATGGGAAAGTTCTGATTGCAACCTAGTTAAAATGAAGAGGTGGCTGACCTGTATGCTTTCCTAAAATGAAAGTTCTGGGAGGAACCACCCAATCAGAGGCAGGGACCTCAGGAGATAAGTTATTTCGCTATTATAAATTCTAGGACTGGAGTGGTGTTCCAGGTCTAAGTGTGTTGTGGGATGTGATAGAGTATTATATATAATGGTGATTATGGTGAAAAATTAAATCTCAATAAAAATAAACAAGTAATAAAAGGTAAGAAGAAAGTAAAAGGCAATGTTCAGTCAAAATGCTTAGAAAATTTTGAGGTGATAATTCTTTCAACAAAAGAAGGTAGTACATTAAATAAACTGTGAATGGAAAATAAAAGATTCTAAAAGGTTAAGATAAGAAACTAATTACAAGCATTGGAGTGTTTCTTCACAACTGAAGAGAAGCAGAATGATAGAATGTCAAATTCAGAGAATAATTAGCATTCCAGGTATAACAGGTACACACACACACACACACACATGTATGCATTTGTTGGTCAGTTGTTTTTTTAGTCAAGTCCAACTCTTCTTGATCTCAGTTGAAGGTCATTTCATTCTCCAATTCATTTTATAGATGAGGAAACTAAGACAAACAGGGGTTAAACTTGCCCAGGGTGACACAAATAAGTATCTGAGACTGGATATGAATTCAGGAAGATGAGTCTTCCTGACTCCAAGACTAGCACTCATTCCATTGTGTCACTAGCTATCCACATGCATGACATATAAAGCTAGGTATTCTAAAAGGCAGAGATGAGGAAGTCCAGCATTTCATTCATGTGTATTTATGCATATTCATAATATACATGTGTGATGCATATGTATTCTACATATATGATACATGTACATTATGTGGAGAGAGATCGATGACATTTCCTCAGCCCTACCTTTTAGCATCTATGGTTTCTCCAAAGCTCACTTCAAATGCCAGGAGCTTCCACAGGAGGCCTTTGCCAGTCCCTGCAGGTGCTGGTGCCTTCCACTCTAAGGTCTATTCTATAAGAATTTTATATATGCTTATTTATTTATAATGTTGTTTTTCCCATTAGAAGGTGAGCCCTTTGAGGAAAGGAACCATTTTTTGCCTTTTTTATATCCTTATATCTTAACAGAATTCCTGGTAACATAGTAAGTGCTTAATAAATAAATAAATGTTTGTTGATTGATTGGGGAGGGGGTATAATACATATGTATGCGTGTGTGTATATATATATATACATTTATTTGTTTTTGTTTATACATATTTATATTGTGGTATGTATATTTATTTACCTATAATAAGTATATCTACTCATAATATCCATAATAACTGTGTATATAAAGATAAATATATATACATATACATGTACATATTTGACTAAATTATATCTATAGTTATTAAGAATTTAGAATGTATTTGCTCTTTATATTCTTTTGGCTTTATATACTTAGTCACACAAACATCTAAAAACATTAAAAATTCATATCCAAAGATGAATTATGAAATGCAAATATACATACCTTTCATCAGAACTTCTGGGAATTGGCTGAGCATTTTATAAACTCATGAACAAATTCTACAGAAATACTAGAAGGCCTTATACCATGATTAAACTTTTAACTTCTCTCCAGCAAAAGTTTAGGTTACAGTTGAGGTGTAATCAAATCAGCAGTGGTGTTTTCAGCTTTCCAAAAAACAGCTAGTTGTTTATGATTAATACTATCTGATTATTGCCAGGGAGAGATGGAGAAAGCTCCTGATGAGCAAAATCAATTACTTCTTCGACTTGAAAATCTTGGAAACAACATAAAGTTCATATGGAGCCGAGATCATACTTTCATGGCTTCTAAATATGCCTAGTTAGCCTATATTAATACAAATTATACAGAGTCAAATGTTCCCTAAACCACCTAACATTTGTTTTACTTTGATTTTCAATTTAATTGTGGAGTAAGCATTTGTTACTATATTAAAATGTGGTTAGGATGTTTCCTGTACCTACTAGACAATTAGAATATAAAGTTATACTACCTGTAAGACACAGGTTAATAAGATAATTACCTGTATTTAGAGTGGCAACTTTGGAATTCATGGTAGATTCAAGCCCTCAGGAGGATAGCAGATTAATTTTAGTAACTGTAAGTGAGCTTGAGAAATAAAGGTTATTTAATTATAAGGTATAGCCCCAATATGTGCCAAGGATTACTCAGGTATTATCAGCATTTAGATGCCGCATAGTCTAACCACAGGATAGAGACTGACCTCAGAGCCCAGACCTAAGTCCAGGTTCTGCCAATGACAAACACATATTGGCCTTCTGACCCTGGACATATCTTTTAATCTCTCAGTTCCTTCAGCAACTCTTTAAGCCTCTGAATTGAAGAGAAGGTACCATACAGCATGAGTAAAAGAAGTTTCTTCACTCATGAGTTTCTATACAAATGAAATAAAACATCTAGTTCCTATTTCCATTGGTGCCCCAATATGGTAGTTTGCACATTGTAGAGACATTTAATAATGTTGAATTGAATTGAATTATCATGGCCTGTTTATTGGTGGCCAATAATACTTCATTTTTCTTCCCCCTCTCCCACTTCTCCTTGTATATCTATTAGAAGACTTTAGAAATCTTGCCCCAGAGAGAGGTCTAGAAATGATTATCTTATAAGGCAACTTTCATCACCAGTCATCCACTTGCTTGTAGTTTAGTCAATGCCCGTTGGTCCTTAACCACACACAAAACTCAATGGATCTTCCCAAGTGAACCTAGTCTCTAGAGTACATTACACTTCCCCTAACCGAAAATAGAATTCACAACACTGTGAATGAATGAACCAAACACCAGAAACTACAAAGGCGAAGTAGTTTAGGAGACCAAATTCTGTAACTCACAGAACTGCTGTTATAGAAGAAGGACCTTTTGTTATAGAAGAGGACCAGTGAAGGTCCTCTTCGGAGGAGGATGACTTGCAAGTGAATTGGATTTACGAGAGGCAGAGATGTAATCATGAGCTTCACTCTTTTCTCCAGTCAAAGGAGGGCAATGTTCACACCTAGGCCAGGATGACTGGAGATGGCTCCACAGGCAGTGAGAGATCTTGGTCCTTTTAAGCTAAGGTATTTCCCAAGTCTCACTTGACCTGTGGCAGTAATTAAAAGCTAGGTAAGAAATGAGGCAAAAGATGGCTTTGTTTCCCCTTCACAAAAGGAATTAACCTGAAGATCCTCGGGATTTCTGGCCAGAACAGAAACAATTAGGTACGCACATTCCTAGGCATCAAAACCCAAACTATGAGGAGTTGAGACTTGGACTGGACCTATTATTTGGCCAATTAGTGGAACCAGAATCATTTGAGTTTTAAAGGTCTGGAGAAACTCAGCGCACTGAGACAGGATCATGATCATTGGGCATGGGAAAAGGCAAAAATAGAATGGGAGGACTCTGTCAACCATTATCTCTCTGTACCTCTTTTATGTTGGACAAAGTAACCATCCCACCCATTAACATCCATCAAAGTAACATACTGTTACTTTCTATGTGTTTCTGCATTTTACACACATAATTGGATTTAATTCCTTCTCTTTCACTGCATTTTAAGTACACTGCCACCAGGTGGTAAGAGAAAGTCATAGCGACCCAAGGAACAGTTATTCCTAAGACTTTAAGGTACCACTCCTACCTCTCATCCTCACTTAACCTAACAAACATAGATTTATAACCAGGGATTTTCAGGTGTTGAACCTCTTTGTTAAAACAAATAAAATCAAGGAGATTTAAAGTCAACACAACTTTAGAGATTGTTTAAATCAAAGCTTCTTAAACTGTGGGTCCCTAACTGAATGGAGGAGCCATACACACACACACACAAAATGGCAACAGTAAAAGCTTTCAAATATTTAATTCATTATGTAAAAATAAACAAATACACCCATCTCATTAGTATGCACATTTGCTTAATTTAATAAATGATAAAATAATTTTATAACAAATTTTATGACTTAGCAAATGATTGATTTGTATACCTATTTTATACACTTATGTATCATGTAAAAATTCTTGGGCAAAAAAGAGTCAGAAGTGGAAAAACTTTCAGAAGTCCTACTTTAAATCACTAGCAAAATTCCTAAGGAATAAACATCAATAATTCTTGACTCTTCCTTTAATGAATGATGTAGGCTGATCTTCACTCTAAATTTTAAATTGGTAACAAATAGCTTCTAGCAGTTTATCTTTAATTTCTAAGATTATCACTTTCCTTTTTCTAACTGCTCTTTCTGCTGGTACAAAGAAGTGTTTGTTTCCTTGTGAATTGAACTGCTATCTTCAGCTAGAAATTTTTCTTATTTAAATTTCTCTCCCTAGGTCCTTCTTAGTACTATAGACTTGATTTAGGCAGGGTTAGTACTTCAGATTTGGGATTGGAATTTAATAGTACTATCTAACAGTTAAGAAGGGCAGTTAGCTGGTGCCATAGATAGAGTGTTGGGTCTGCAGTCAGGAAGATTCATCTTTGTGATTCAAATCTGACCCCAGACACTTACTAGCTATGTGACTCTTATGGGGACTAGTCACTTAATCCTGTTTGCCTCAATTTCTCATCTGAAAAATGAGCTACAGAAGGAAATGACAAACTATTCTAGTATCTTTGCCAAGAAAACTCAAAATGGGGTCATGAAGAGTCAGACAAGATTAAATGACTGAATGGCAGTAAAGAAAATAATACTTAACCATAGCATGGAGAGAGATTACTCAGCAAGGTATATAGTTCTGGTTCAAGTAGGCATCCCGCATCTCCCAACTTCACATGGAAATATCTAGTTAGTAGGGTGTGTGGGGTATGGTGATTCACACTATGTAATGTAATATCTTCCAAGTTTAAAACACTGGATGCTTAGATGAGCTGACCCTTTTATACCTGAGGTAACTGGAAAGTCTCTCAAGGGCTAGAATTTAATCCCTCTAAACCAATCTGTGGAGTGGGGCGGATGAAGGAAGGGGAAGGATTATCCAAGGCCACTTGTAAGGGTATTATGTAGGTATTACTTTCTTCCACAATTCTTCTTAAGCCAAAATTCCATCTCTGTCTAGTATTCTCCTTGATGTGTAAGACTATAGATATCTCAATGCTTAGAACCAACAAAAACACTTCCCTTCCACTCTAGCTTTGGAGTTGATTAGCAATTTGCATAAAGTGATTGAGGTTAATTAATTAACAAACTCAAGACCACATTCCCCTTGCAATAAGTGAGCAAATGGCTTCAACACTAAATTAGAGTTTTTGCTTTTAGTTTTGAGTCTAAATCTTTGTAAGGAAGTGCTAGTTTGGGGACTCCATTTCCTGTTTGAAGAATTCCTATTATCCAAACTGTTATATGAAATTGAACTACAGCTCATTGAGTTAGTACATTAATACATTTTTCTTGGACACACACTACCAATGCACAATGAACTGGGCCCAGAATCTATCATGAGGAAAATAGCAGGCATTGAGGAAATTGGTTAGCACTTTAATGACCCAAAGCTTCTCTCTGAAACAAAGGCTAATCTGTTCAACATCAATATTTTTATGACAGTTTTATATGATTGAAAGCAATAGAATGCTAATTCTCCAGTGATTTAAAGTTACAGACCATCCTAAGGAAAGTAGAGAGGTGTATGGTGTGTATAATTAAGCTGCTATATATTATCAATGAAAAATTGTTCAGTATAGCTTAAAATATTGAATTCTCTAGATAGATACATATATATATATATAAGATACACATATTTATATATATATATATATGACACACATATTTATATAAAGGAAAAAAGGTGGACTGGTCATGTACTAAGTCTGGTCTCTATGTAATAACACGAGATCTAAAAGAAGTTCATTAGGAAGGATTGATTTGAGGACATGAAAAAGAGTTGAACAGGAGAAGTCATGGATGATTTGTGTTCTAAAGTACAGGAAGGAATATTTACATTTGGTAATATCACAAGTGTCACAAATTATCTGTGTGTAATACTTGGAGTAAAACAAGTTCTATTTTTTTTTTACTAGAAATGTTATAAAAGTGGAAATTATTTTTTCTTTTACCATAAATGCCTTATTTTGTGTTTGATAGTATTAACTGGAAATTATACTTCTATAACCTACTTTAATAAACTTTTTATATGAAATTCACTTTTTAAGGTGCTTTTTATGTGTTATAATCATCATCATTATCTACTGAGGTGGGATGAATAACTATCCATATAGTTATGATTTTACAGGCTTTATATCTCCCATCTTGCCTTCCTACTTTCTATCCCAGCAACAATTTTATGTCTTCCTGAAAGCATACTTCTAGAATCCCTTGAAGCATAAGCTATTATTGGTACCCAATAAAAGGTACAATCAGTTTGTTATAAACTAGAGCAAGTAGCATCAGTTACGTACTTTTCCTTTCCTTTTAAGTTTATATTGCTAATCTATACATTGTTGCTGTTGTTGTTCAGTAGTTTCAGAAGTGTTCAATACTTCATGACCTAATTTGAGGTTTACTTGGAAAAGATACTTTGCCATCTCCATCTCTAAGTCATTTTATAAATGAGGAAACTGAAACAAACCAGGTTAAGTGAGTTGCCCAAGGTCACACAGCTAGAAAGTTATCTGAGCCCAGATTTGAACCCAGGAAAATAAGTCTTGCTAACTCCAAATCTCACACTCTGCACTGTGCCACATAGCTGCCTTCTATATGCACTACTAACAACTAAATATTTTTCTTTATGAAGTCATTAATACAATTATTATTCATCTTAGTAGGGGGAAGGAGGGCTATATGATATGGCTCCTTGGATAAATATTATGAGTACATAATATAATTTTTTTTATTGAATTTAGGCTTAGACATACCTCATCAACACATACTTACTCTCATTGTTTCATTAATATTTCTTATCCTTTAAATTTTGTTCTCTTCAGTTCTGGGCTACTTTTGTTGACAAGATAATAAGAAATAGCTAGTTAGCTAGATGGATGGATGTAGATTATATCTAAATGTACATATATATATATATATATATTTAGATATTTAGATATTTTATCCTAGTGTGAAAATTCTATTGATAGACATTGGGCATTTTGTTTACTTGTCTCTGCCAGTTTCATAAGTTAGGACAAATTCTAAGGAAGGCAAGAAGGTAAATATCTGAATTTTGTTTCTAGAACCACCTTTATGTTGCCAGCATAGCTAATTTGAGGAGTTCTAGGAGGTTCCTCTCATGCTAAGGAAAAAAATCCCTTTCCTGGTCTTGTAATGTCTGAAATTCCAAAATTACAAATTTATTTATCTGCCTCCTATTAAAATATAAATATTCCTTGGAAATTTAACACTTTAAGTCTAATCAGTCATTCAAACCATAGTGTAAATGAGTTTATACTTTCCTTTCTAGATTAAACATTGGGAATACAAATATGAAAACAGGTATCTCCTACCTTCAAAGAGCTAACAGTATAATGGATGAAGATAATATACAAAAGAAAGCTGAGAAAGTTGGTGAGACAAGGCAAGGCCAACTGGCTCAGTCTGTCAATTCCTATTTTTGATATACCGGCTCAATTATTGGAAAACATCTGTGTGGCCAATATCATCAATAATGGGAAAAGAACTTGTTTGGGTTATGAAGTTTGTAAATCAGGAAAATGACTTAATGAGAATTTGTAAGTATATATAACAGAGAAGTGATTTCTAATGATTGCTCTTTATATCAGGATGAATTTAAACTTGTGAAGAATAGATAACCAAGTAAAGACACTAAAATAAAATCCCTAATGTAAAAAAAAAAAAAGTTGGTGAGAAAGATCCTCACCATTAATTAGGATTCCTTCCTTTATTTTGCAAAGGATGTGTTACAAAGCTTCAAAGATCATATATCTTATGTGACTATATGCCTCTCTGTTTTATACTTTGCTTTATATGAATCAAAGTGAGTAAAAGAATAGCTCTGCATGAAATATATGCATGTTATGCATATGTATATATTTTATACATGCATGAACTAAATAAGCATCTATCTATATCTTTAATACAGGAAGAACATGTAATCAACACATACCATAAACAGAGAGTTTTCATTGTTAAAGAGTAAACAAGTCCCACAAATTGTGTTCCACCTTTAGAAAGAAATGCCAATTTTCTTCTAGAGGCAAATCTTTCATTTCAGAAAGGTTGAATCAGATGGAGCTTAAAAAAGAAATTGCAGCTGTTTAAATTTAGGATGCTGAACAAAGTCCAATCCAAAAATATCTCCTGGCTCTGGGCCCATAGCATTTTCATTTGATTGTGAATTAGAAAAATTTTCATTCATTTTAAATTCTTGCCTCTCCATATTTTTTCATTTGAGACAAGCAAACAAGATTCTGAAACATATTGGCTTTAATATTGCTCTAGTCATATTTGAATCTATTTTATTATTGCCTTCAAACTTACTTATGATAAATCTTATTATTACAGTGATGTGGATATATCCTGGAAACATACTAGTGATATATGTTGACTTATAAGGTCTGACATAACACAATTAGTTTATGTAGTTGATGCTAGTCCTATATCCAAACCAGTGTTATAAAAAGATTTCTACTAAAATTTTTTCCACTTAAGGTATTCTTATACTTCCTAACAAATTTATAATGAGTTTTTGGATTTATGCTGGGTCACATAGCTAGTAAGTATTTTAGGCCAAATTTGAAGTGAGGGAAATGAATCTTCTTGACTCCAAGTCTAATATTCTATTCACTATACTGCCTTGCTACCCAGGTTCTAGGTATTAATACTGGTTGATGCAGGTATTCAGAAGAAAATCATCCAGTACTTGCCAACAGTAGACCAAAAACCAATAAGTCAGCTACAGTCTGAATTTTTTGGTCCATTCTCTTGCTAATCCCAGTAGCCCAAACAAAGAAAACTGCTTTTCTGTTTGTTTAGTGTAGTACCAAATTATGAACCAAATTATTGAATCTTTTTGTGTCTTTCTTCTTTTTCCCACAAACACTTGGTAATACATCCTTTGCAAAATAAAGAAAGGAATTCCTAATGATGAGGATCTTTCTTACCAACTTTCTCAGCTTTCTTTTGTGTATTGTCTTCATTATTTCTCATGCTACAGAAAAACAGTAAACTAAAAAGTAATTCATGCCAAGATATTAGTCACCCTTCCCAAGTATATTTGTATTTTGAGAGAAAGCTAGTGAAGAATGCAATGGTTAGTGCAACAAAACGATTTCCTATGATATAATATCAAGTATACACCATGTAGACAACTACTGCTTCTGCCTTTTATCCTAACTATAACCCAGAGCAAGCATGTATTAAGTATGAAGTCTAAAATATTTCTCAAAAGAATATTATATGACTTTATGGCATTATTTCAAATTAAAAGTTTATAAATGACTGTGTATTCATTTGCTCTTTTCTCAGAATCATGCTGTAATTTTCTCAATAGTCTTTCCATGCTTCTTTCCAAACCTATAATTTTCATTGATTCTATGCCACTTTCAATTCTCTCCTGAACAAAACCAAGTTTAATTCTGAGATATGCCTAAAGACTAGCAAATATCATATTAATGTTAGACTGTAAACTCCATGAGGATAGGGGACAGTGTCTTTTATCTCCCCCAGGGCTTTACACAGTGCTTAGCATGCTGTGTTTAAATATGTCTTGGATGTATGAATGGATTTTTAAAAAGAGAACCATAGAATTTCAGGGTTGGAAGTGACAGAATCATGGCATTTTAGGAAGAGACCCTAGTGGCCATCTAGTTCAGTCCAAACATGAAAAAAAAATTCCTTCTACAACCAACCTGAGAAGAATCATCCCTATATGATAAGAAATTCATTCAACCTTTTATGAGGACCTTAATTGAGGGACAAATCATCATTTCTATGTAGCTCATTCCATTTTTGGAATACTTTAGTTGTTCAGAAGCTTTTTGAAACATAAAGCCTAAAATTATCCCATATTAACTCATATCCTTTGCTCCTAATTCTGCTAATTGGGGACCAAGAAAGATAAGTCTATCTCTCTTCCTCATCTTTTCAAATTTTGGATCAATTAGTATGGAAATATGGTTGGCATGATTGCACATATATAATTTATGTCAAAATGCTTACTGTCTCAGGGAAGGAGAAAAGGAGGGAGAGAATTTAGAAGTCAAAAAATGTTAAATTAATATTAAAAACTGTTTTACATGCAATTGGGAAAAAGTAAAATATTATTTAAAAGACGAAGATTATGCTCATGTCCTATTCCATTTCTTGTCCCTTCCTTTAAAAAAAATTCTTTTCAGAAGCAGCTAAATGATTTAGTATAAAGGAGTCAAACTCAAATAGAAAAAGATTCATACACTGACTTTGAAAACTATAAATTAACATTATCTCTATTGTATTTTTATTTTTTTAAACACCTGTCAATTATATTTTGATCTGCTTCAGCCCTGGTTAAGTTTGTGTGTGAAGGACAGCAAGCATGTAGAGTAACATGGAAACTTTAGATCATTTACATATTGAGAAAGATCTCTATTTGGGAATGTCATGTAGACAAAACATCCAATAATAAACTGAATGTGTGATTTTCTTCTGGTCTGTCTTACTATTTTGGAGATATAGCCCAGCATGTGATAGTCTCCATCATTCTAACTGTTGAAGTGGTAAGTTATTTGATTATCTTTTTTTTGGGGGGGGGGTGGTTTGTTTTTGCTGAGGCAATTGGGATTAAGTGACTTGCCCAGGATCACACAGCTAGGAAATGTTAAGTGTCTGAAACCAGATTTGAACTCAGGTCCTCCTGACTTCAGGGCTGTTCCTTTATCCACTGCACCACCTATCTATCCCTTTATTTGATTATCTTAAACACCACCCCCCTCTCCTTGTCTCTCTTTTTCTCTTTCTCTTTCTCTTTTTCTTTCTCTCTCTCTCTCTCTCTCTCTCACACACACACACACACACACACACACACACACAAGAAGATATCTTCCACTCAACAAAAGCATTAAGTACTTACTGTGTATAAAGTATTGTGTTCTCTTTGTTACTAATACTTATGATCTTCACCATCAGGTACTTATTTGACACTCATAGAGTTATACAGTGAATCAGATAATTAGGGATAAGCATGATGATATAGACTGGATCTCTGATTTTATTGGAATAGAGAATTCACATAAGGAAAACTCCTCTGCTTCGTATCAATGCGTATAATTAGACTTAGAGTGTGGTAGACTAGAAAGAATATTAACTCTGGAGCTAAGGAAAATGGATTCAAACCCTATCTCTGAGGTATACTACTTATGTGACCTGGCAAATCACTTAAACTCATCTGGACATCAGTTTCCTCATTTGTAAAATGAGAGGGCTGGATAGTTTCTTGGGTTAATTTCAGTTCTAGATCTTAAGAACCTATATATTAATCTTTCCTGAATTTCTGAAGGAAGAGAATTACTCATAAGACCTATAAAATCAGTAATGATATGTAATGATATGGAAAATGATCACAGAATGATTCTTTACTGTAGTGGAAATTGTTTATATTGTAACTATATGTTTGAGGGCTGGTATTTCTGGTTTTGTTTTTGTTTTTGGTTTTTTGTTTTGTTTTGTTTTGCTGTTGTTTGATTTTATTTTCAGCTCCATAAATAATAATATTCTTAGGAACAATATTAAGAAAATGAGGATGGGGAGTTGGATATCAGAAAAGACAGTCACCAGAGATAAACTGGAGACTTAGATAGAGAGGATTATCTGAGCCCTTTTCACTCTTTGAACTCAGGATTTATCAGTCATCATGATCTCCTAAATGAGTTGAGAGCTAGAAGTGTCAGTCTTTTAGAAAAGAGAAAGTAACTTAGTGGAACATACAACTACATGGACTTTGAAAAGTGAAGAGAAAATCGATTGGTTACTGACCTTCACAGAGACCAGTCATGATGAAATCAAGCTCATTTTTTTGAATCCCATCAAAGCAAAAAGGTCTGTTAAAAAATAGGCTCAACTTCCAAAAGACTTGTGATGGAAAGTGTCATGCACATGCAGAGAGAGAACTATGAAGATGGAATGTGGATCAAAGCATAGTATTTTCACCTTTCTTTGTTGTTGTTTGCTTGCTTGATTTTTTCCCTTTTCTCATATTTTTCCCTTTTGATGTGATTTTTTTTGCTCAGAATGATGAATATGGAAATATCTTTAAAATTGCAAATGTTTAACCTATATTAGATTGCTTGCTATCTTGGGGAGGGGGGAGGAGGGAAGAGAGGGAGAAAAAAATTGGTACACAAGGTTTAGAGAAGTTGAATGATGAAAACTATCTTTGCATGTATTTGGAAAAGTAAAATATCATTAATTTTTTTAAAAAGAGAGAGAAAAAGAAAATGGACCTCTTGGTAACCCAGTGGATCAATTCTTAGACTTGGACTTAGGAAAAACTGAATTCAATATTAATTCATACACTTACTAGGTGTATAACCCTGGACACATCACTTGAGCATTGTTTGCCTTAGTCTCCTCATCTGCAAACTGGAAATGTTAATAATATCTATCTCAGAATTGCTAGAATAAAATCAAATAATATTATAAAGTACGTAGTATAGTATCTAGCCCATAGCAGGTACTTAATAACTTTAATAATTTAATTATTAAATCTAAGTCTAAATAATAGCATAGTATATCGGGTGAAGAAACCATGTTTTTCCAAAAAGATAAAACTAGCTTTAATAATAAATTAGTGAAGTTAGTTCAGGCAAATCAACAAGGACAAATAAGTTAAGATCTTGGAAATATGACTTTGAAAGAGTCAGGGCCAGATACCTCTATATCAGATTTTTTTAGGGACTTGAAGGAAGCAGCTAAAAAGTACTTGCCTGGAGCCCTCAAGAAAAGTGAGTCATGGTCAAGCAGGGAAATATCATTTTTACCCAGAGAATTGAGGGCCAAGATAGGATATCTAAAATTATAGCATTTTAGAGTGCTCCAGCTTGGATGAAGATATGGCTCTATGGAATTTGTCTGTCTAATGGTCCAAAGAAAAAATCTGAGAGAATTCTGTAGACAGCAGACAAGGAAAGAGAATCCTTAAAAATTCTGGAGTATTGCACTTAGAATTAAAAATAGGAAAACAGCTTCTAAAAGACAGAATCTTTAGAAGCCATGCCAGCTTAAGCCTATTGCAACTAAGAACCTAATAGTTTAGACCACCATCCATCTCAGATAAGATTATCACTGGCTAACTTCTAGAATAAGAGTGTGGTAGAATGGGAAAATCTATTTGGAGTCAGAGGAACTAGGTTCAAATCCCAATTTTGCCATGAAATATTGGATAATTCATTTAACCTCTCTGGGTCTCAATGTATTTAATCATCTATAAAATAATGAGGTCAAACTAGATCAATTCAAAGGCCCCTTCCAACTCTTACTATATGCCCTAGAAGAGGGATCCCAAATCTTTTTGTGTGTCATGGACCCCTTAGTCTGGTGAAGCCTATGGACTTGGAATAATGTTTTTAAACATAATGAAATAAAATAAAATTCAGAGAATTGCAAAAGAAACCAATTTCATTGAAATAGATTTATAAAAGTATTTAAACACACACATGCACACACAAACACACAAGTTTTTTAATAGATTCTAGGTTCAGAACTCCTTCTTTGGAACCAAAAGAATGGGTCCTCTCAGAAAGTAAGGGAAAGCTAAGGAGGATTAAAGCCTCATTGTTATCCACATTTGCATAAAGATAATAGTTAAACTCTATTATGAATATGCACGTTCCATTTTGGTCTGCCTTTATATCCTTTCCATAAAGCTATTAGCAGGGAGTTGGGAATGTGGAGGGAAAAAGATCATGATAGGATTCAGTAGCATTTGATACAGTAGCAGAGTTTAGAAAGCCAGACATGTCCTATTCCAAAGGCTTATCTAGGTGAAAGAAAGAAAAAAGGATAAGAGAGAGAATGGTGGCAATGATGATCATGAGGACAATGTACTGACCTCCTGAAAACTTTAAGAAAAAAAGAAAAAAGAGCCTGAGCCAGGGTGTACAGGGCAACATAGGAAGCTTGCTCAGAACTAAATGTTGTAAGTAATAATTTTCAAGAAACAGAGTTTCTGAGTAGATTATAATCAATTTTCTCAACTGCTACTAGCGAGTAGGTTCTCAAGGGCCAAACAGACATAACTTGTAAAACCACAGTTACATAGATGGATAGATAGACACCATAAAGCCTTTGGAAAAGGGTGTGTTCATGAGGGTGGAAATCAACTCTGATTGGTTAAAAAGTAATGAAAAATGAATGTAATAATAAGAAGTAGACTCATTCAAATGAGGGGTAAGGGGTCTTGACTTTGATCACACAGTTTGAGTCAAAGAGGATTATCTTTATCCTTATTACCATCTGACAAAAGTGAAAAATACACCTTTTCCCAAACCTGATTGAGTAAAACACAACATCCATCAATTGACCTAAACTAAAATTGCTTTGCCTTTTGAACAGATCTGAGTTTTCCTTCTCATTATCAGTCCTGTACTTGAAAGTCTAGTATGTTCAAATTCATTCTGTGCCTAGCATAATGGACTCTCTGATTTGAGAAAGCAATTGAAATTATGCATGGGGGTAATTTTTTTTTTCTTGCTATCTGGTCAAAAAAAAGCAACTATAATTTTTCTCTTTAGGAACAATCTGGTGATTCCGTCTTCAAAGCTGTTATTTATATATCAACAGCTTTGTGCAGCTCCCTTGTTCTTTGGCCAAGTGTGAAATTACAATGAAAACTAGAGAACAGGGTGGCACCCAAAAAAGTCAAATCCAAAAGGCAAGAAAAAAGTAAACAAGATTATGAGAAATAAACGTTTCACAGGGCACAGAGATTGCCTTCTTGTCATCATACTCTCTCTTTACTTTGAATGTTTTCATTGTGTAATCTTTTTTCCATTGTGACTTGAAAAATATATATTAGGCTTTCTTTGTTGAATAAGATAGAATTAACTATCTTTTGTTGATTGATTTCTTAAACTAATATTCATCAATATAAACATAAATTGATCACAAACCTTTCTTCTAGTTGTTAGAAAACCCCATCCAAAATCTAATAAAATTACTTTGCATTTATTCTGCATTTTTAATCTATTCATTTCCCCTCCACTACAATGTAAGCTCCTTGAAGACAAGGACTAATTTTTTTAAATGTATATAGCTTCATTATATATCACAGGGCTTGGAGTATAGGAGCTGTATAATAAGTGCTTGTTGAATTGGATTGAATTGAATTTTCATATTCTGATGAATTAATCATCAAATCTTGAAGGAGAAGCAATATGATTTAAGCCAGATTATACTCATTAATAATTGTAATAGTTTTATTTTTTCTGTTGAATTATACTAACTTTCCCCTGACTTCTCTTAAAGCCTTACTAAAGTTCTTTCTTTTAGCATTGAGATTACCTTTGCTTTTCTAAATCAGGCCCTCATTATCCCTCCTCTACAAGCTCTTTCCATTCCACCTTCTACATAGCTGCCAAAGTAATTTATCTAAAGCACAGATCTGACCACATCACTTTCCTGTTCAGTAAACTCCAGTGGCTCCCTATTCCCCAAAGTGCATTTAAAACCCTTTACCTGGCTCTAACGTACTTTTCCATTCTTATTTTGTAGTACTCTCCTTCCCACATGCTACAGATCCTCACACATAACACTGTCTCCTCTCCCTGTCTTTGAACAGCCAATTCCCTGACCTCAAATATACTCCTTCTTCCCTTCTCTTTAGAATCCCTATTTTCCTTCAAAGTTCAACTCAAATATCATATAGATGAGGACTTCCATGATTCTTTCAGATGCTAATATCTATTTCCCCAAATTGCCTTGAATTTATTCTATTTATAGTTATATACATGCATATTTCTTTCCCCAGTAGAATGTAAACCCCTCAGAACAGAGTTAATTGACTTTATTTTTAGAGCTGTATCCCAAGCACCTAACATATTTAAACCACAAAAGTGCTTTAAAAAATGTATGTCTATTCACTAATTGTCATAGTGGATACATCAAAAATGCTTGTTGATTCATTGTTTGATTCTCAGAGGCTAAACCAGAAGAATACAAACTCTGACAATCTAATTATCTTCAGTACAGATCTAACAATAAGCTATATCTGTTTTCTGGTGACCGCCTAAGTCAGAGAAGTTTTCCATCTGAAAGTTGGTCACTATGTAGAGTAGTGATCTACTAGAAAACTCTATAAAACCAATTATTATGATCTGGAAATGATTAGGTACATCAGTAGAGAGAACACCACCACTAATAAAATCATGACCTGTAAATTTCAAAGGATCTTTCTCCAAAAGAACTCGAATACATTCCTAGAACTTCTCCTCGCAGAAGTAAATTAATCTTCCATCCCACCTGCATTGGGCAGAGGTTCTTGCTTACTATGAATCATTAAAGAAGGCATCCAGGTGGCACACTGAATATAGAGTGATGGACTTGGATCCAAGAAAACCTGGGTTTTAATCTGCTTCAGATACTTATTAGCTGCATGACTTTGCAGGTTTACTAACCTGACCTCAGCCTCAGCTTCTTCCTCTTTAAGATAAGGATAAAAATAGCACCTACCCCAGAGGATTGTTGTGAGAATCTAATAAGATGACATAAGTAAAGTGCTTTGGAACCTTGAAAGCCATATAACTATATAAACTATATAAATACAAGTTGTGGTTGTTGTTACTGGAGAGAAACTTTCAACATCTCTGAAATATTCATGTAATTGGGAAGGATGCTATCTGGCCTATGATGCAAATGATCCAGTAGAAGCTAGGTAGCTGGGAGATGAAATTCTGGATATGGCATCTAGAAGATCTTAGAATCTAGCACCAGGTACTTAGTAGCTATGTGGCCCTGCACAAGTCATTTAATCTGTCTGCTTCAGTTTCCTCAACTGTAAAATGAAAATTCTTCCAGAATTGTTATGAGGACCGGGTGAGATAATAATTGTAAAGCATTTAGCCCAGTAAGTACTTAATAAATGTTTATTTCTTCCTTGTGTCCCTGAGCCTAACTTCCCCTCTGGTTCCATATATGGATATGCTTTTTCCCTTGCAGCTTACTTTGCATATATATGAACATAAAATTGGGTTCTATTTTTGAGAGCCACAGTTTTTCTAGGTAATGGTTTTGGGGATTTTGTGTGTGTGTTTTTTAATAGGCAGAAAACAGATCCATTATATTTTGTCAGGTTCTATACATATCATGATTTTTTTTATCTCATAAAAAATGAGACAAAATTTTTTTTTTATTGACAAACTATTGAGAACCTAAATAATGATCTCACTGACTAGAACTATTCAGGCAAAAGAAGTCACATCTAAAATCTTAAACCAGATGTCTCTTTTTAAAGCCAAGAAAGTAAGCCTGGGATCTGGAGTGAATAGGTATTGGATGTCACACTGGAAAATATTTTTTTGTACTCTGCATTCTGCCTCTATTCTATTGGTTTTCTTGAGATATCATAATGGGAAGAAGTTTGGGTTCTGTATGCTAGAAGTTAGTATTCTCACCATTTGGCATACTGGGAGACAGTGTCCTTGGTAATAATGGAGAGGATAAACATGTTTTCCATTAGGACATAGGTTTTTCTTATAGATTTGATGCTTTTTAAAAAAATATTTTCAAGATTTTAATGAAATAAATAAAAAGAATAGACAACATAGAAGGAAATTAATAATTTAAAAAAAACAGGAATGAAGGAAATTGGGTACATAAAATCATTTTGGCAGAATTACTCAGAGGTTCAATTGGTGGGGAGGGAAGAAACCATTAGGGAGCACAGCAAATAGAGCAGCAGACATAGAGTCAGGAAAACCTGAGTTCAAATCCAGTTTCAGACATTTCCTAGTGGTGTGATCTTGGACAAGTCACTTAACCTCTGTTTTCCCCCATATTAACATCTATAAAATAAGGATGATAACAGCAATTACCTCCCAGGGTTTGATGAGGATTAAATGAGATAATAATTGTAAAGAGTTTAGCACATTATCTGGCCCAGAGTAAGTACTTTATAAATGTTGGCCATTATTATTGTTATGTGTGTATATGCATATATATGCTCACATATATGTATGTAAACAGTTATAATAAACACTGTGCCAATGTCTCCCATTAAAAAGCATTGAGTAAAAGCAGAACTGAAACAACTCAAAAAAAAATAGTAAATGCACAAATTTAGAGAATCCACCCCAAATATTCACATGGACTATTTGTGCCTTATTTCTGGTAGATCATTGTGAGATCATTTTGGTTTGATCATCATAGTTGGGCACACTGTAACTTGACTCTAACATAGTGATGTCATTTTGGTCCTTTTGAAGAATGAAGGATAACAGCCAACTATTCCATGCTCTTTCTTCACAGAACAATATTAAATGGGAGGGAACTATTGCAATAATAACTCACATTTCAAGCAACCAAGTAACAAGCATTTACAAAAACCCTACTGTTATGCCAGGTTCTATGTTGGTCTCTGTATAAAAAAATACAAAAATGTACAAGTCCCTGCTCTTAAGGAAAACAAATAAATATAAAATATATGCATAGTAAACACAAAATAGTTTCAAGCAGGCATTAACAGCTTAGGCCATTGGTGAAGACTTCAAATAGGAGTTTGCTGTCTTGAATTGAGCATTAGGGAAATCTGAGATTTTTAAATGAAGATAAAGAGGGAGGAGATTCCATGTATTAGAATTAATCTTTACAAAAACACAGGAATGGAATATGGACTGTTATATATGAAAAAGAACAAATTGGTCAGTTTGGCTAGAAAGTAGTTTATATTGAGTAAAGATTTATACTTTCCTCAAGACAAATTTGTGTGAATGATAGCTATGTATTATCTCAATTTAATAGGTGAAGAAACGAATGCTCAGAAATGATGCATGACTTGACTATAGTCACATATAACTAGTAGGCCTCAGGGATGAGACCTGACTTTAGGGCTTCTAATTTCAAGACCAGTATTCTTAGTACACATTATTGCTAACATTTTGTCTTATCAGGAGTCACAAATCACAACAATGGATTTTGATGGTCCTAAATTCTTTAATAGTGATTCCAGAGCATTTCTAATTTTAAAAAAATTAAAAAAAAAACTTTAATAACTAGACTTCACCTTTAACATAAAACTTTACAATTTAATATGATAGAAAATCCATGGATTTTCTGGACATTTGGTATACTCCATTCTTTAAGATCTTCTGAGAATTAATCACTAAAGACCCTCAAAACTGTCGTGCTTAATACAGCCTCTTCCATATATATTTAATCTAGTTGAAATGTCCTTCTCATTTAGTTCCATTTATTTTTCCTTTTGTAGCACATTGGATATATTCTGGTATCTAAATATGGTGGCTCCACTGTCATTAGTAGAAAGAAGGAGCTTATTTTAGAAATCTTTTTCATTTTTTCTCCTTTTGTTGCCTTCTTTCCCATTTCATGCCCTCCAATGCCCTTGGAATGATTTGGTATAGTTAGGTGTCTCACCAAGCTTTTTGTCAACCTTTTTCCCTTACCCTTTATGAAGCAACATTAATCCTAATCTTCTGCCATGCTCCTCGATTGGATTTTGTAAATGAGTTCCTATTTCTTAGCTATACACTTAATAAATTAATTGGATTATTTATATTTTGCTTAATACTTATTTTGCTTCTTTTTGCTAACCATCATTTTTATTAAGAAAAGAAAGTTTGATTACCCTATGCATTTTAATATCCAATTACTTCCTACCAGTATACTCAAACTGTGGGTATTCAAAAATTCTTTCTAAATAGGAGTGGATAAAAGGTAGACTAGCTCTTTGGAACTTGGACTTTAAAGCTTCTTACCCCACTTTCAGTATGATCAACATTGGCTAGAGAGGGGAAGAACTTTAAAGCAGCAATTCTTAACCAAGAATCCATGAAGTAGTTATTTTTTATGTTTTGATAAATGTATTGATATAATTAGTTCCCTTTCTAATCTTGTGGCTTTTACTTTATGCATTTAAAACCTTTATTCTATTATTGTTGTATAAGAAACAACCAGCAGGATTATTTCAGAGAGGCCTGGAGAGACTTGCATGAACTGATGCTGAGTGAAATGAGCAGAACCAGGAGATCATTATACACAGCAACAAGACTATATGATGATCAATTCTGATGGACATGGTTCTCTTCAACAATGAAATGTTTCAAACCAGTTCCAATTGTTCAGTGAAGAAAGCCATATGCACCCAGAGAGAGGGTTATGAAATGTGGACCATAACATAACATCTCCATGCTCTCTATTGATGTTTGCTTGCATTGTGTTTACTTTCTCAGATTTTTTTTTCTTGTAGATCCAACTTTCTTTGCACAGCAAGATAACTGTAAAAATATGTATACACATATTCAATTTGTCAAGTATTTTAACATAATTAACATGTAGTAGACTTCCTGCCATCTAAGGGAGGGGTGGGGACTAGGGGGGGAAATTTTGTAAGGAAAAGCTTTGCAAGGGTCAATGTTGAAAAATTACCTATACATATGTTTTGCAAATAAAAAGCTTTAATAATAATAACAATAATAAAAACCTTTATCCTGCAAATGACCCTAAGGCTTCAGCTGATTGCCAAAAAAACGTTCATAACACCTACAAAGTTAAGGACCTTGGCCCTAAAGGAATAACAAGAGGTCATTATAAAGGGATTTTTAAGTAGAATGGCATCTCTTAAGTTTACACCAAACATGCAAATGAAAGCTCCCATCCTTCCTGAGGAAAGAGTCATTCTTTGTGGCTACATAAAGGGGTACTTAAAACCATGTAAAGGTTTCAAAAAAACTCAGTTATTGCTTCCTTTTGTTGAAATTCTGGTTGGTAAAATTCCCCCCAAAAAAGGTTCCTCTTCTCAGCATCCAAAAGAATAAACTTAGAAATGCCTCACCTCATGCTATCATAGTTTTCATGAGTTCATTATCTAGATAATAAATCAGAGTCTTTAAAAAATATGGCACTCTATCCCTGAAAGGAGCTTGATCCAGGAATTTTAATGCTGTCATAAAATTTTTATGTCCTCCAGGCTTCTGTGAAAAATATTCTCTGCTTTAGGGTTTGTCCCCTTTGATTTTTTGGGGGGGTGGAGATCTCAGTTGTGTGTTTGTGAGTTCAGTTCCGTGCTAAAATTTTTGAGATTATGTGTGGGCTCTGAAGCAATTATCTATTGTATTGGTACAAAAATTGGTCTTTTAGTCAGGACCTTAGCATCTTGACTATTCCTGGCAGTTATAGCCAAGTCACCAACACTATAAACTCTAGTGGCTCCCCATTGCCACTAAGAACAAATTCAAACTCCTTTGGTGTCTTTTAAAATCCTCCACAGTCTGGCCAAAAAAAATCTTTCTAACCTCATTAGATATTACTCAACTTCCCATTCTAAATGATCTAGCCAAACTGACCTTCTAGTCATACCTCACACTCCACACTACATCCCCCATCTCCAAAGCTTTTTAATGGTTCTCCTCAGTGTCTGGAATGCATTCCCTTCTCACCCTCACCTCTTAAAATCTCTTCTTTCCTGGTTTAAACTTTTTCTCATCTCTCAGATCCTAGTATCTCTCCCCATATTGCTTGGTGTAGCCCTCCTTCTGGGAATATCTCCCCAATTTTCACTCTTTGATTGGTATCCCTAAAGAACAACTACATCTAGGTCAAAGTATTCTGTCAGTCCGAGTTCCTAAAACTATAGCTCCTGACCTCCCATTAATTCCCTCATTTTGAGAGTTAATTGGTGGACATACGGAAAGACATTTACTGAGCTGGTCTCTTGAGAGGAGTAGCCACAAAACATCCTCTCCTCTATATTTGAGATATATATTCTAATAACGACACATAGCCTTGGTGGAAAGAATGGATGTATGCATAGAGTAAACTGCTAGAGAGGAAGAATGTTGGAAACAGCATGGCCAAGGCAACTCTTACTTTTATCACGAAAAGAATCTATGATCCTTTCTCTTGCCTTGGATTCCTACTGTTCACCCAAAGCACAGAATCCCTACTGGACAGTTTATTCATTTGGGCTCCCTAGGCCTGTTTTTCTCAACAATTAACTACATGACTGGTTATCTTTTTGATTCACCAAGCTCATTGTCCTCAGATGGGTCCCATCAGATGGGTCATTACTGGGGCTTCTCCCTGCTTTATATGGTAAGTAGCTCTACCATAAGATAACCACTGAAGAGGGAGAGAGGGAAGAAAGAGAAATCTTTTCTCTCCCTGATTGTTCTTTGATAGAGGCATGAGGGAAAAAAAAAGATTGTTTCTCTCTCTAAAATTTCTCCCTCTAAAATTGACTGTCTCCTCCACTGCCAGAGTTTACTCTTATTCAGAGCAATTTCACAAATTATTTCCTAAAGAATTACAGATTAGGTCTTGCTGTTGAAAGGGTCACAAGAAGCATTGCCAGGCTTGTCATCCATCCAATCACTATCTTCTCAAATTCTATCAAGCTTGACTAGAGAACTTTATACCCAATATAAGGGCAACAGTATATAGTATAGTATAGATGCTCCTTTGCAGTTTAAGATCTTAACACCTCCTTTTTCTTACCTGCCCTTTATATTCTATGCTTTCATTGACTGGTTTGGGAGTAAAATATTGTTCATTGTGTTCTGATCAATCTTCCTAATCCCATTAGGCCTTAATTCTGAACATATTCTATATAAATTCATCTAATAGATGCCTGTTGTTGTTCAGTCGTATCTGACTTTTCATACCCCTGTGGAACATGCTGTCTATAGGATTTTCTTGACAAAGATATTGGAGTGGTTTGCCATTTCTTCTTCAGTTGGTTAAGGTTTAGAGATTTAGTTTAGAGGGTAAGTGACTTACCCAAGATCATTCAACTAGTAAGTGTCTAAAACTGGATTTGAACTATCCACTGAGAAACCTGGCTGCCTCTAATAGATGCTTACTTTTAGACATATGGCAAATACTGTTTCATTTTTTGGTTTATGACCACAGTACCTGGTATATAGTAGATGCTTAATAAATGCTCAATGTCTAGTAGATTTGATTGATTAAATAAAATAAATTTGTAGCAGGTCAAATTCATTTGTCATTCTTCCATCAGTGTTTAGAAACATGGAAGCAGGACAGGGTGGAAATGTCCTATATTGTGAGTTTAGCAAGATGTAAGTGGTAATAGGAGAAGAGAGAATTCAAAGGAAGAAAACTGGTCAACTATTAAATCAAGAATATGAAGGAGGAAAAAGCAAAATCAGAGAAGGAATAATCAGGAAGACAGGGAGAAATGAAAGGGCTGGAGATTGTTGGGAGAAGGATGATATATCAATATGAATGATTTATTTTCTCCTCAGAAATCACTAGTTTAGTGTAAGGTGAGATGATCTTATCCACATTATTTGAAAAGTTTTATATTAGCTACATCAACAACTATTACAGACTCATTGGCTTGAAGAGCAGTTGGAAGGAAAGTTATTTGTAACCATAATAACTGTCTGAAGTATTTGGAGAGCTGACATGTAGAAGATAAATTAGACTTATTCTGCTAGATCCCAGGGGGCAAAAATCAGAGCAATTGATGCGTGGAAGTTACAGAGAGGCAAGTTTAAGCTTGGTAAGAAAAACTCCTTAAAAACTAGATATGCAGAAGTTAATTTGGACCTCTGAAAAGCAAAGAACAATCTCTGTTCCTTCCTCTTACAGGAGCTAGTAGAATTGAAGTCACTAATGGTGTAAAAGAAAATGGAAAGACCGCCAGTCAACTATGTTGTCAAGATTATTCTGGTTCTGGTTAAGATTTGACTTTTGATGGCCTGTAAAGTTCCTTCTATTTCATAATTTTGTGTGATTCTTTTGGTGGTCATATTTAGTTTATTCATAATTTGAGTGATATGTCACAATATCTCATGGGAGCAAACTGAGAAGTAATCAAAATCACCTTAAACCATGTCTTCATCATCTCTCACTTAGATTATTGGTCTGCCCATTTCAAATCACTCACCATTCTATTCCATCTCATATACCTCTGCTGAAGTGATTTTCCAGAAGCAAAGATCTGACCCATGACTTCTATGCAACCAATTCTAGTGGCTTCCTATTGTCTCTAGGATAAAGTATAAACTCTCCTGTCTTATATTTAAATCTTATACCATCTGGTGCCAACTTTTTCCTTCAGTTTCAGTACATGTTTATTATCACCACTATACCTTGCATGATTCTAACCAGAAAATCTGAGTCTCTAAGTTCTTCACCCAAACACTCCATCTCTCATCCTTGTGCCTTTGATATAGCCATCTCCAGTGCCTGAAATTCATTTTTTCCTTACCTCTATCTCATAGAGTGCCTTTCTTCCTTTAAGGTACACTTTAGGCAAAACACACACACACACACACACACACACACACGCTTTCCCTTTCATATTCCTTTATATTTAACTATTTCCTATATATCTGCATTTATTTACTTTATACATACATACACACATATTTACTGGCTCCTCCATTAGAATATAATCTCCTTGAAAATAGATTGTTTCATTCTTTGTACTTATATCTCTAAATCCTAGCATCATGTCCAGCATATAGTTTGTGCTTAATGTTGATTGGTTGATTGATTGGCTGCATAGACATCTGGTAAGTAGTCTATAAGAAATGACATCTCATCCTTTTTCCTATGAAGTTTAGAAGAGCAGAAAGTTTGAAGTAGTCTTGGCTATGGCATTAATGGTAATGACTTCCCAGTCAAGTCAGTTAGGACATCATTCACTCCAATTTGCATCTGCTGACCTTCCTGGTTTCAAATCCACAAAACAAGATATTCTTCCTAGGATAAACTCATCAACACCCCATTAACTCAAACTTGATTGACTCCACCTCCCTAGCCTTCTCTCCTGTCTATTTGCAGGATTAGTGAATCTCAAACTCCTCTAAATGTCTTCCTTTATAGAGGTGGACTCTGAGATCACTCCACCTTGCATCTCTGACTCTATCTGTTTTCAACTTCACAGAGCAAGCTGCTTTTACTTGGAAGAATCATAGTTAGCTCTCTAATCTGATGCCTTGCCTCATTTTGCAATGAAGAAACTGAGAGTCACAGAGGCCAATCATCACACATCCAATAAGTAGGAGTTCTTGCTAAATCAAGAAAGACACCCCATGACTCCCTTTTGTTAATATTTAGAGTATATTAAATGAAGAGATCTTGTAGCAGCTGGATAACTTGGAAAGTAACCATCCTCACTAAACAAGAACAATAACTAGATAAGATAGGAAAAACATCAGCTGACCACATGGTAGCTAGCCAAGTCAATGAAGGATAACCAGTGCACGAAGTTTATATAGGGAAAAATGATCCCAGAAAAGGATTTCGGTCATTTGCATGACAAACATATTAACAGAAGCAAAACAGCTGTCAGCTAATTTACCTGGCAAAGGTAGGCACTTAATAAATGCTGATTAACTGAAAGACTGTGAGTGCCTTTGCAGATCTCAAAAAAAGAGCATTAAACAACTGCTAACATCACATAATGTTTCCTATTTGCTATTTTTAAGATACTATTTTTTGACACTTTGAGTTGTCATGCTTATGAGTATTGAGTTGGAAGTAGGTTTCCCAACTTCCTACAGATAGTATTCTAGGAGTTTTCATTCCAAAATCATTTCTGCAGTCATATTTAAATATATTCAATGAAAAAAAAAACAAAGAAAGAAAGAAAGAAGGTAGTTTTTAATCTAACATAGAACTTTGGGGAAGGGGTAATTATTCTTAGTAGCTTCAAAGTTTTAATAATAAAATGTTAGAGCTGGATAGGGCCTTAAAAACCACCAAATCTCTCTCTCTCTCTCTCTCTCTCTCTCTCTCTCTCTCTCTCGGGGGGGTCTAGAAAGGTTGTCATTTGTTCAAGGTCACAGTACCTGGCATATTGTAGGCCTTTTGACTTGACTGAGAGAGGTAGTTAGTGACAGAATCTGAGACTCAAACTCAGGTCTCCAGGGTCTCAATCTAAAGATTTTTCCCCCTGTGAAACACTCTGCTTGAAATCCTTTACTGATGAGGGATTCACAATTCAGTTCAACACCCATTTTTCATATTACGTATATATATATATATATATATATGTACATATATATATATATTACTTTTAAAGAGTGAGAAAATATAGTCTCCTCAATGAACTTACCATCCATAGGTCAAAATTTCACGGCAGCCCTCATGTGATATGAATCAGGAAGTCTGTGTCTTAGCTGCAGGAGTGTGATAGTAAATGTTTAACAACCAGAAATTATCACTACCAAACACACACACACACACACACACACACACACACACACACACACACACTGCAAATGGCATTTCCCATTTCCTTATGCAAATGGAGACTGTATTTGGGTCTAATACCATGGCCATATTATCACAGAATGGAAAAGATGCTAATACATCCAACTGCAAATAGTATCTTTGTAAAATCTAACCATTAGAGTTCTCCATATAGGTAATAGGTAACCCAGAAATAGGGTGCTGGACATGAAGTGAGGAAAACCTGAGTTCAAATACTCCCTCAGGTAGCCACTACCTGATCCTGAGCAACTCACTTAACTTCTTAGTCTCTGTTTCTTCATCTTTTAAAATGAGGATGATAATAATAGCACTTATACACAGGGTTATTATAAAGATAAAATGAGACTAGACATGTAAGGTGCTTGACAATACTTAAAGCTCTACATAAATGTTATCTAACTATGATTATCATTATTATTAATGTTGAGTACCCCTTCACCTATGAATGAACATTTGTCAATAATTTTGTAAATAAAAGCCATACATACTTTGGGTAAAGTTTAGCAAAATCTTTCTTCCATCTGCAAATTTCTATGATCTTAGCCATTGTAGAACTAGGGGTAAACTAGAAAATAAGAATAAGATGCTAAAATTTTTAAGTTTTAGTATTTTATTTCTTTTACTTAGCAAGCAGTCATAAATTTGATTAGAGGAGGGAAAAGGAGTAGTGGGAGGATGAGTACTGAGCAAGAGCAGTGGTGAGAAAGTCATTATTCTCCTTATTTTAAGAATCTTTTTTAGTCTATAACCTACTGATTGGGATGGAAAGCAAGGGAAACATTCATCTTCTTTTAGTTTTAATGGGAAATTTCAAGTCTGGGTAATTTATTTTGTTTTATGACATTATATTACAATGCAGAATATGGAAAATATAAGCTACCCTAAGGAATACAGAACAGCATCTCTGAATATTTCTTAGAAATTAAAATATAAAACATCTAAAGGGGAATTTATATACAAAAGTAAGTATTCTGGAAACATCCCAGTAAAGTGCCATGCCCCCTCACTGGTACTCAATAAATATTAATTCATGCTGATGACATAAATTGAATGCTGTATTGTATCTGCAGTGTGTTATATCATAATGAGTGCTGAGAAATATTCCATGTGTGAGGTTCTGCACACAACAATTCACAGGTTTAGGTTGCATTTCTGTGGGATAAATCAAATTGAAAATGTCTGACAGTCATGTTTCTAAAGCATTGGAAATTAAATTAGTTGTATAACGATCTACATTGATAATTTAAAAACATGAAATGAATAATCAACATGCATCATAAACACAGCTCCTCATGCTGATTTTTAAAGAGTTCACATACCCCCTCAATTTTTTTTTTTGCATTTAAAGTGTGCTGTATTTCTTAAAAAAAGGTTTAACAATTGTTTTCATTAGAGAATTCTTGCAACAACCTAAGAAAAATTGCTTTGCATTTGTGGTCTGTTTTCTAGATGTGACAGCTAAGCAGTTTATATGCTAGAACCAGTTCATATTGGCTCAAGAGAAGTTTTCAATGTGAGAAACTAGCAAGCACTACAAGTCAGGATTTGATTTATTATTTTGACAGAGAAAATGGTAATATTTCAGATTAAATTTTATAGTGTGCCATTTGGAGTATGTGTGGAGGGGGTGTCTGGTGGCAGTGTTGGTGGTGATAATTTTTGGTTGTTAAACATTTATCATCACACTCCTGCAGCTAAGACACCAATCTCTTTTAAAGAATTAATTGAACATGGTTGGGATAAGTCCACATAGCACCAAGCAAGTAGATGTTGGCAAACTCTTCTGTCATCCAGGGCTATCTCAAGCATGTTGATCTATCTATGTGTTGCCAGTGGACCCAGATGGCTCAGGAGGGGTAAATGAGGCAGGTAACCTTGCCTCACCCTCCCTCACTTAAATCCAATTCACTTGCATGTCACAGCATCTCCTCCCTGACATCATGGTCCTCTTCTAGAATGAAGGACAAAAAACAAAATTGTTATAATAGGCCCAAATAGATAACTAATCATCCCCTTGTTAGTTTCAGATTTTCAGATAGTTACTAAGTGTAAGTCATTTCATTTGGAACTACATAGAAAACATGATCTGAATGTAGAAATAGTGAAGGAAGGAGATTCATTCCTGACATTCACAGGCCCTTTCCTCACTTCTAACATCTCCCTTTTGCATGAAACCAATTCCTCTGAATAATAATTCTTTTTTTTTCATTTACTACTCCATTTGATGTGATTACTTTTTGTTGTTATTGTTTTTATTTTTTATTAAAGTTTTTTATTTACAAAATTTATGCATGGGTAATTTTTTAACACTGACCCTTGCAAAACTTTCTGTCCCAAATTTTTCCTTCCTTCCCCCCATCCCTCTCCTAGATGGCAGGTAGTCCAATACATGTTAAATATGGTAAAATATATGATAAATCCAATATATGTATACATATTTATACAGTTCTCTTGCTGCACTAGGAAAATCTGATCTAGAAAGAAAAAAAAAACCTGAGAAGGAAAACAAAATGCAAGAAAACATCAACAGAAGAGTGTGAAAATGCTATGTTGTGGTCCAGACTCAGATCCCACAGGCCTCTCCCTGGGTGTATATAGCTTTCTTCATTACTGAACAATAGGAACTGGTTTGAAACATTTCATTGTTGAAGAGAGCCATGTCCTTCAGAATTGATCATCACATAGTCTTGTTGCCATGTATAATGATCTCCTGGTTCTGCTCGTTTCACTCAGCATCAGTTCACGCAAGTCTCTCCAGGCCTCTCTGAAATCGTCCTGCTGGTCGTTTCTTACAGAACAATAATATTCCATAACATTCATATACCATAATTTATTCAGCCATTCTCCAATTGATGGGCATCCTTTCAATTTCCAGTTTCTAGCCACTACAAAAAGGGCTGCCACAAACATTCTTGCACATGTGGGGCCCTTTCCTTCCTTTATGATTTCTTTGGGATATAAGCCCAACAGAAAAGAGGGTCAAAGGGTATGCACAGTTTGATAACTTTTTGAGCATAGCTCCAAATTGCTCTCCAGAATGGCTGGATCCGTCCACAGTTCCACCAACAATGTATCAGTGTCCCAGTTTTCCCACATCCCCTCCAACATTCATTATTATCTTTGAAGTGATTACTGAAGAAAAGTTTTGTCTGACTGTCAGAGTGACTTGAGATAATGATCAGGGACAGGAGGGAGAAAAACCTGGGCTAAAATAAACCTGGGATAAAATAAAACCTGGGCTGTGTGACCAGAAGCAACTTGCTTAGTTTCTCAAAGCTTCTGTTTTCTAATCTGGAAATTTGGGGCTAATGACACTTGCTGTTTACAGGTCATAGAGTTGCTCAAATGGTTTACTGTCTTAAAAGCACTTTGCAAGGTTTAAAACATGAAATCAATGTGAATTAGTTGTTGTTGATAATGATGCTCTTGTTGCTGTTATCGACGCTGCAGCTGTTGTTACTATTATTGTTATTGCAAATGCTGAAGCTGCTCTTCTAGTGCTGCTGTTGTTAGGACCCTTCTTCTCATTTCAAAGTCCAGGATCCCAAAATTCCTGGTTGCCATCCTACCCTACCCTACCCTACCCCACCCTAATCTACCCTATCCTTTCCTACCC
>JAJPUD010004265.1:0-77373 GCA_023553655.1 Myrmecobius fasciatus | reverse complement strand
ACCCTACCCCACCCTAATCTACCCTATCCTTTCCTACCCTACCCTACTCTACCCTATCCTACCCTATCCTTTCCTATACTTTACTATACTGATAATTTCCCATGTATCAATAATAATCTTCCATGGATATCAGAGTCCTAGTGGTAATCTTCCACATCTAGATCTATTCAATGCCAGCTCACAATCTCTGTGTGATAAGGATGGCAGAAGTAGAAGGGCTCCTACCCTCAACCCCTAGTCTCTGCTCCATGTCTTTCTGACTCCATGTGCCATTCAAGTGATGAATAGCTAGTCTGATCACATGACCAGCACGGGGCTTCTTATGTTAAAGCCAGTGTTGGTTATGCATTGGGTCAGCCACATACCTGCTCCCTCTTTCTCATTTTTCTTATTAACATTCTCTTTTTGTATATCAGGGAAAATACAACCTTGGATATTTATTCAAATACCAAAAGTGCACTTGTAAATGGGCTCCAGTGAACAATGTGTGTGGAAAGCTACAAAATAAAAACAGCTCTTCTTCCCCTGCATATTCATTGACCACCATGGAGTTAGCATTGTACTGTCAAGGTCTAACCGTTTCATAGAGCAATTGCTGAAATCTTCAGGGAAAAGAGACTATGTTTATAATGAGAGAAAAACAGATTCATCAGAACTCTAGCCTTCAGCTGTCAGGACCAGAATACAATATGTCAATAGGAATATGAGGTGGCTTTGACAAGAACATGGACTGACTTGCTATAGTCAGCCCTATTTGGAGAAACTTGATTGAAGGAAAGGTTTTCACTGGAACCCTGAATGCTTCTCAACAAAATCCATTAACCATGAAAGTTGTTGCATTGATTCTAGCATAAAATGCTGCACAAAAGAGGGAAAATATATTCTACCTGCCTCACTGCTGTTATCCTGGACAAGGCTCAGAATTGATTTACTTGCAGAGGTGTATTAGTTTCATAGAACCAGGATACCATGCCTTAGTTAGTATCCTATAAGCCTTCCTGGATCAACTGCTTTGAAGTGTAAAATGAACACTACACATCTAGCATCCTTGGCAAATTAAGGGATAGCCATGTCTCTGCCAACTGACTGTGGAGGGTCTTATGCTCGTCCTTTATTTTCAAGGAATACCCAAGTGTAACCCATGACTCTGAATCACAGCTCACATAAATCAAGATCAATCTTGCCTTCCTTACCTCGTCCTTCCCCAACTTCTCTTCTTACTTTCCCCCCAGGGATCATACCCTGGAACATCTGAATTAGGTGCATTTCTACTTGGCCCCTATTAATATGCAATTCACTTGCAAAAATAAGATGATACCTAAACATGGAACATTGAGCAATTCTATTATACAAAATAGAAAATTCAAGAACCCATACATTGATAATAAAATCTTCTCATCTGATAGATTGTACTTCATGCTCCTATGTACAATTGATTTAACTGATTTGGGGTTAAGGTATCAGTCCCTAATCACCTTCATAAGGGAAAAGAACTCAGAGCCTCCAGGGAGCCAAGCACTCCATAGCTCTTGTAATTTCACCTTTTCTAGAATCCTACACTGTTAAACTAGACTTAGGGCACCACCTTGCAGTTGACTAAGAACTTGGGCTTTAGAGTAAACCCCCATCTCACACCTATGGACCTATATAGTGTGTGTAGCTCACAGGCCCAGAGGAGGTCTCAGTTTTCTCTGCCACACATCATGACCCAGGTTCCAGTGTTGCCCACTATCTCTTTAAAGCTCTTTTGGTGCTCTGTCACTACTGCTGCTGCCCGTACAATTATACTCTCTCCCACTCCAGTTTGTTTGCAATTCATCATTGCTGTAGTCCATCACTTCCATCAAGGCTTGGATAGTCAAAGGAAAGTTTTAATCAGGGATTCTCTATCAACTTAAAACATAATTTAAATATGACATGACTTTTTTGTCTGTATCACACATCAGTAATTAAAGTTTATAATTTACAAAATGTGCCCATCATTGACTGACAACCATAATTCCAGAGGACTAATGATTAATAATTCTATATACCTCCTGACAGAACAGTGATAGATTAAATATGCAGGATAAGATGCATCTTTTTGGATATGGTCAATAGGGGAATTTGTTTTATTTGACTGTATATATTTGTTATAAGTCAAAGTATGTGGAACAATGATAGGGAAAATCAGAAAGCAGAGATGTTCTATAATTTTCATCCTTACCCCTTTGGGAATCATTTGAATTCATGTTTTTAATTTATTAGTAGTATTTTTGCTTTATTTATAGCCAAAGTTATTTAAGTTGCTTTTTGAATCTCAAGTGTAAACAAGGTAATTATAATTTTAAGAGAGGAAATCACTTTAGCCAGCATCATTTTTTAGATAAATTGTTCCAAGCTCACTCCTTCACCTATAAAGGATCTATAAACTATGCCAGAGGAAGGCATAGTTTCAGAAGAAAGAAATCCTGGTTCACAAGAATGAATCAGAAATAAAATATAGCCTCAATAAACTTCAAGAATTGACTTATTCAGTGAGATCTATTTTAGATTGTCCCTTCCTGAATTTAGTAATTATCTACCAAGAGAGATTATAATTATAGTTTAATTATAGCTATAGGGGCAGCTATATGGCACAGTGGATAGAGCACCGGCCCTGAAGTCAGGAGGACCTAAGTTCAAATCTGGCCTCAGACACTTAATACGTGCTAGCTGTGTGACCCTGGGCAAGTCACTTAACCCCAATTTTGCATATCTATTATATGTAGTTACAAAAAGGTTATATATTATTTATAGTTATGTGTATATATTTGTCCTTTAAGAAATAACAGGTCCCACTACAAAAAACCACCCTGATCAAAAGCAAATATGGCCATGTTTCCAACAAAAAGATACTTGTCTTCACATTTGCTATTGTAGGAAGATCTGAATACAAATAACCTACTTGTTTTCCAATTATTTGTAATAAATTGAATATAAAGAAGGAAACAATCATTTATTAAGCATCTACTATGTACCAGATACTGTGCTAAGTATTATCTCACAGCAGCCCCATGAAGGAGGCGCTATTATTATGCCTATTTTACAATTAAGGAAACTGAAGCAAGCAAAAGTTATGTGAATTGCAAAACAAAAAACAAACAAACAACAACAACAACAGCAAAAAAACCAATATAGTTTGTATGAGTTTGGGTCAGATTTTAATTCAATTTAATTTATTTAATTTTTAAAATTCATTTAATTAATTTAATTAAATAATCGGAATCCTGATTCCAAATCTATTCACTGAACAATTTACCTATTTTTACAAAGAAGTGAAGTTAGAGCACTGCCCTTTTTCAAACTTTGCAAGATTAAATTATATTTTCCCTATGTAAGACTCCTGTTCCCTTTGATTTTACCAATAGTATTAGGGCTAAGATTAAAAATAAATAAATATATTTATTGTGGCTATATCTATGGTATATGGTTTGCATCCTAACAAAGCAGATTTGAGTCTGAGATTAGATTGACATGGATTGTGGTTTTTTGTTTTGTTCATTAGAATTCTTAGATGTGCCTACTTTAGTTCTGAAAAAGACTTGTGATACACATAGCAAGAATAAGTCACTAAACTCTGTAATACATGCAAATTAAGTCTTTTTTTTTGAAAGGCAGAGTTAAGTGACTTGCCCAGGGTCACACAGCTGGTTAAGTATCTAGAGCCATATTTGAATTCAAGTCCTCCTGACTCCAGGACCAGTGCTCTATCTATCATACCACCTACCTGTCCTCACTAACAAAGTGCTGGGAAGCAGTGTCCTGTGGTGGATAGAAATGGCCAGTCAGGAAGAGCTAGTTCAAGTCGTGCCTCCCATACATACTGGTCCACATAAAGACGGGAAGGGACAGACTAAAATCCTAAGAATTAATGAACATCTTATGTATTTGCTATTGTCACTTATATGGCACTAAAAATAAGACTCACTGGAGCCCTGAGGCAGGTCCCCCCTTACCTTTATTAAGCTTGTAGTGAACAAGTCCTGGATCCAAGCACCTAGCTTTACCCCACAAGCAAATGCCTCGTACCCCAGGGGGGCAGAAAGTTCTATGGAAACCAAGAGTTCTGGACTGTTTCTAACTCAGATTCAGATAATAGTTTCAAAGTAAATAAATTAAGGCATGCCTTTTTACAAGGATTTCTATCTAATTGGAGGGAGAGAAAAAATGCCAGGCCAGGGGATCTCCCCAGAACATGAGATTGCATTACCATATAGGCAATAGGGGCAAGCCAAATAATTAAAGAAGGAAGGCATCATAGGAAAAAAAAAGACCAAAAAAAAGGTATGATGCCACCAGGAAGAGAGATGATGTGCAATTAACCTTTCCAACAATTAACCGTGGCTCATCAAGTAAACTCCTTTCATAGAAAGGACAAGAGCTATATCATGACATTGTCTCAAATATTATTTATCTACTTGAAAACTAAATTTTCCTTCTTTTTCTTGGAATCATAGAACAGGATATATTTAGACTTGCTTCTCCCATGTTATCAACTTTCACAGTAATAGTTTATTAAAGAAATCCAAATTACCAGTGGATTTCAGTAGGTTGTAATTTAGAGCACACGTATCAAATACAGCTTATGGGCTGCATTCTGGAAGCAACATTATTGAGTGCAGCAAACCAGATTAAAATGTACTTGTGAAATACTAACAAAATGAATAAAAATATAATAGAATATAGATAACATTAATATATGATTTTCTAAGTCAGTATGCAGGCTGTGGGAATCCTGATGGGGTTTTTTAGTGACCCTTTGTCTTTTCTTAGTCTTCATCCTTCTTGCCCTCCTCACATTGTTGACAAGCCTCTCCTCCTCAATGCTCACACTCTTGATTCTACTCCCACTTCTCTGACCATTCCTTCTCAGTTTAATTTTGCTATATCATCTTCCATATCCTTTCCACTAGCAAAATCTACAGCTTCCATGAGAATTATAATTCAGTAATAGCTTATGTCATCTCATTTGATGCACAAGATTCCTAAGAGCTAGGGAGTGTTATCCCTTTGAAATTTTTGCCTTTATACTTAGAAATCCTTATGCTAAAGAATTATGCTAAAACAAATCCATGATATTATCAAGCGGCATATCAAACTGAGGAAAAGACGAAAACATTCTACCTTTTCAAATTCAGGTGGTTTTGCATAGGATCATTAGAAATAAATCCAAAGAATGCTATTGTGATATAAAAATAATGAAGTGATTGTTTCAGAAAAACCTGGGAAAGCATACAAACTATCCAAAATAAGAACAGAACCAGAAGAACACTCTACACAGTAATAGCGGTGTTGTAATGATAATCAACTGTGCAAAAACTTAGCTACTTGATCAATACAATCAGTGTGCCAAGACAATTCCAAAGCACTCATGGGGAAAATATCTGCTTTCAGAGACAGAGAACTGAAGGATCCAGCACAGACTTAAAGCACATTTTTTTTCACTACTTTTATTTTTCTTGCTTTTTTGCAACATGGCTAATAAAAATGTATGTTTTAGATGCCTTCACATGTATGTGTATCCTATTGCTTGCCTTCTCAATAGTGGGAAAGGACTAGAGGAAGGGAGAATTTTGGAACTCAAAATTTTAAAATGAATGTAAAAAAGGGAAAAAAAGAAATAAGCTCAAGGAAAAAGAGACTTGATTTTCAGACATTTCTGACATTTGTAGTTAAGACATCATGCTAGACTAGTCTCCAGTTACATTAGATGCTTTTCAACTTGCATGGCACCAAGAACAGACCACATGCTGGTTTTCATGTTCTTTCTCTTTGATTTCTTGCCAGTTTCATCTTCTGCTTTTGAAGTGATTAATATAAATCATATCAGTGTTAGGGAATGCAGATTCTCTGATTGAAAATCCATTCATTTATCCACAAAGCCACATTGTCTCTATCTGTCATCCTATATATTTATTGTGAATAAGTTACTAGAAAGATATGCCTAACTCCCTAAGTTGGGAAATGTTTGTTTTCTTAGATTTTCTACAATCACAATAGATCGATCTAGAAATAGAAACTTGTTCATGAATAAAGAGCAGAAAGCTCATTTATCCATGGAAGAAATAATAAATCAACATTTATTAAACACTTAATAGATACGAGATGAAATATATGCAAAGAAGGGATAGCTAGGGGGTACAGTGGATAGAGTGACAAATCTAGATTTAGTAAAACTTATTGAGTTCAATTCCTGCTGCAGACACCTACTAGCTGTGTGACCCTGGGCAAAGGTTGACCTTGGTTTCTTCAACTGTAAAATCAGCTAGGGAAGGAAATGACAAACTATTCCAGTATCTTTGCCAAGAAAACCCCAAATGAGGTCACAAAGAGTCAAACATGACTGAAAACAACTGAACAACAAAAACACAAAGACAAAAGAATGAAACAGCCCCTGTCCTCACAAAATTTGTCTTTCTGGACAGGGGAAAGTAGGTAAAGCATGGAAATAATTGATGAATGAAACTGAACTTTATGCCTCGAGGCAGAGGAATAAAAGGTATCAAGGGATTAGAAAATAAACCATTCTTATTCCCAGTGTATCTAGAGCCATCTCCAGTCTTTTTGATATATCTTGCCACTGGACCCAGATGGCTCTGGAGGGGTAAGTAAGGCAGGTGACCTTGCACAGCTCTCCTTCACTTAAATCCACTTCACTTGCATGTCTGTCATGGCATTTCCTCTCTAGTGTCATGGAGAGATGGCCTTTAAGAACAAAGGACAAACAACAATTAAGGGTCATTTGAGAAGTTCTTACTGCAAATTGCAGACCCCTTCTAGCATCTTCATTTTCTTCTCCACACCCAGGGAAGAGGGAAAAAAGAAGGTACTTTTCGTTGCCCTTCTCTTTCCTTTCCCTGTATCAGAGAAGGGAGGTAGGGGAAAAGAGAAGGCTTATCTTCCATTGCAATGACCAACTAGTCACTGTCATTAACCTAGGAGTTATACATTATTCCCCTCTCTTTCCCCTAGCTAAAGCACTTCCAATGAAGAACAACATGAGACATTTTTTTTCTTTTCTTTTTTTTAATGTATTGTAAGTCCTCTTCTCTATCAGAAGAGCAGTTTTCCATCAAAAAAGATTTGGAAGAGAATAGGGAAATAATCTTTTTAAAAAAAATTGAATTCACTAATGTATTTAACTTTTCATGCCTATCTTTCCATCGGTCATTTAATAAATATTTTAATGGGTCTACTCTATGTCAGGCACTGTGCTTAGTTAGTTCTGAGCAATCAAAGAAAGGCAAAAGACAGGTCCTGCCTTAAAGGAGCTCACAAATCTAATGAGGGAAACAACTATGTACAAACAAGCGATATACAAAGAAAATTGGAAAGGATCAGTGTGTGTTTGTGTGGGTGATGTGAGAAAAAAAAGCCAGAGGGAAAGAGAGGCAGGGAGAAGAGAGATGGAGAGAGACAGAGACAGGGGACAGAGAGACAGAGAAAGGAAGGAGGGAGAGAAGGAGAGAGAGGGAAGCAGGGAAACACATCGTGACTTAACTTTGTGACTCATGGTAAACAAACCATGGAGGCTTCCTGAGCCTCAAAGAACATGGCACTTGGGGTTTTGTTTTGGTTTGGTTTTTGAGGAGGAAAATGCATTTTACCTTGTAGAATGAATCCATTTAATATATAATATTTGCATATACCTAATTTTTATATATACATCCATATGTATATATGTTCACGTTGATGACATGAATAGTCAGGTAGTCTACTGGGCCCCTCTCATAAAACCCCCTCATTACTCTGAGTGTTTTCAAAACACTGTGCTCTTTATTCATTCCCTGTGTCCTTATTTACATATGTTTAGTTTGTGTGGGCATTTGTCTTCTAAGAGGATGTTATCAACTTCACTGGTAAATATTTTTAGCCTTCTCAGTGTAGAACTCCTTGTTCACAACATCTTATTTGTGATCTGAGGATCATGATTATTGCTAACAAGTAGCTTTTACAAACATCTGCTTTGAGGAATAAGGACTAGGAAGGAGGGTGATCTGAAGGAAGAAAAAGTGGCATTGAAATAAATATTGATGATAGGATTTAAACTCATCTATGCATATTCATTTAGGGCCTAGCGAATTGGACCTCTGTGGCCCCTGCCAGAACTGAGATTTTTCTAGTTCTCTGTATCCAATTTCCTATAGATTTTCCTGGCCCTCCCACTGCTAATGATTTCTCTCCTAAGATCACCTTGCATCTACTTTGCATCAATCTTGTATTTTGTACATAATTATTTATTTATATGTTATCTTCCCCCATTTGAGTAAGTTCCTTGAGGGTAAGGATTCCTTTTCCCTTTATCCTTTTATCCTTCAAATTTAGCACAATGCTGGGGTACTCTAAAATTGCTTATCATTAGTGGAATTAGTGATTGATAAACATCCAGTCACTTCACCTTTCTTCTTTGGATCCATTCCAATTTAGAATTGTGTCAATCATCTCATTCTGTTTCCTGGGTGATAAGGATGAAAGAAAGATGAATTTAGAGTCAAAGGAATTAAGTTTAAATCCTAACTGTGTGAATTTGGAAAAGTCACCTGATCTCTCTGATCCTCAGCTTCATCATCTTTAAAATAAGAGGGTTAGACTAGGTGACTTCCTAGGGCCCTTTCAATCTATTGAACAATGATCTAGTAACTCAGTGACCAGCCTATGACCCCTTGGACTCAAATCATCTACCTTAAATTAGATGAATTTTTTTTTTGGTTCTGAAATTGTATGGCTAAATATTACATCCATTTTTTAAGCTCAGGTAACACTATATAAAGGAAATATAAAGAAAAAACAGTAAAGCATATTTTTAAAAAATAAATTTTTGGACTTGAGACCAAATGTTAGGTAATACCATGATTTTAGGTAATGTGAATATAAATAAACCTATCTCTTTTCTGTCACTGATTTTTGTTCATCCCCAGACTCTTTGTTCCAGTGAATTAAATGCCTAGAGGCTCAATAATGGGTGTTACATAAACAAATGTGGAACAGATTTTTGTGTATTATCTTCTATGTTATTTAGCATTTCTTATTTGTAAAGTGCTATTCAGTAATTTTATGAGCCAATCATCTAATGTGGCACTTGGAAAATTGGAGCTTGAGACACTTATGTTAAGGGAGAGTGTCAGTGGGCAAATGAATGTCACATGCACACCTTGGGGATTAGAAATAATGGACTGGAAGGTGAGACAAGTATACTAGTAATGAATTTTCTAAAGTATAGCAACATGAGACAAGGAATCAGGACCCACATAGACTGAGTGAATAATCTTAGAAAGTTTTAGGTCTCAGATTGTCTGTTTATAAAAATTATTGCCACCATATTTTGTCAAGATTTTTTGGAATCTCAACTATATGATAAATTAATTTGCTCAATGTCTCTGTTAGTGCTAATAGTAATGGAATAATAATATTGCTTTGCATTTGAAAGTATTTAATTATTTCCTTATACATTGATTTATTGGGAAGAATGAGAAAAATATGTTATTTTTTGACAGAACCAAACTAATTACAAAATAAATGCATGTTTTAAGGTAAATTTTAATATAATATATCAAATAATTTATAGGTTGTACAGATTCATAATTTAATATACCTCTGTTTTTCTAAGTGTAAAATAATGTTCTTTTTTGCATTTGTGAAGCTCATAATAACAAACATGTATGTGTATATGTAAAGGTGTGTATATTTCTGTATATATACATGTCTGGTATGTACATGTGTATTACATATAATATTTTTCTTGAGATAATTAAAACAAACCCAGTAAATAATCAAAAAATAAATAAATAAATGCATGTTCAAATTTAGATTGAATTCCATACAATGAATTGTGCATAAAACCAATCAGAGAAATACAAATGATAGTTTTATTTATCAGCTAATTTGTTATAGATCATATATATAGATCTTAAGTTAAAAAAATTCAAGTGCCAACAATTCCACTTTTTAAGGTTATGCTACATGACACAGTGGATAGAGTACTAGACCTGGAATCAGGAAGGATCATTTTCCTGAGCTCAAATCTGCCTTCAGATACTTGCTAGCTATGTGATCCTGGGTAAGACACTTAACCTTATTTGTAAAATGAACAAATGGAAAAGCAATGGCAAGCCACTCCAATTTCTTTGCCAAGAAAATTCCAAATGGGGTCAGGAAGAGTCAGATACAATTGAAAAATTATTAAATTTATCTGTAAATTTCTATCATCTTTCAAAGATACCAAAACTGTTCCATGTATCTTAACTAATTTGATCTTCCTTTCAATCTGCAAGGTCATCAAGACATTATTAATCCTGGAATCATAGATTTAGAATTAGAAGATAATTTAGAAGTAGGTAGGTTGCAGTGCTTAGAAGACAGAAGCTGGGCTCAAGATGACTTGAGTTCAAGTGTGGCCTCACTAACTATTCAATCTTGGGCAAGTCACTTAGCTTTAATTTTCTTATCTGTAAAGTAACAATAATTATAGCACCTACCTCCCAAAGTTGTTGAGAAGGATCAAAGGAGATAATAATTAGCACTTAGTAAGAACAATATAAGTGTTATTTTCATCATCATCATCTAGTCCAAGGGTATTAATGGAGGTCACCAAAATGTACATAAGCATCCCTGCAGGCTGCATATTGACTTAGTTTTAAAATGTATGTTATCTATGTTTTATTGAATTTTAATTTATTTTGTTAAATATTTCCTAATTACATTGAAGAAGGAATCACTAAAAAGGTCAGCAATGGAACTCTATGATCATATAGTTTCGGGGTTACTTCTTTCTTCTCTTTTCCTTCCCTCCTTCCCTGTCCCCCTCTTTACTTCCTTCTTCCCTCCCTCTCCCTCTCCTTCCTTCCTTCCTCTCTCCCTTTTTCCCTCCCTTCCTTCCTTCTTCCCTCCTTACTTTCCATTAATCTTTTGCCTGTACCAGGAGCTATATGTTTGACACCTGTGGTAAAGTCCAAACCACCCCACCCCACTCCCATTTTATAGTTGAGGAAATTGAAACTCAGAGGGAATAAACAACTTTTCCAAATATATAACTAGTAAACAGCTGGATGGGGATCTCAGTCTAGTTCCCATGCCTCTGAATCCACTTTCCATTGTATCATGCTCCCTTGATTCAGAAACATTATGTGACTTAAAAGTTTTAGGTCCAATTGATGTCAGATTCTATGATTATACAGGATAGAGCTAGGAAGTTAACTCAAACTGTCCAACTCAAAGGCCAGTGACGTTTTGGTTTTTGGGTTTTTTTTTTTTTTGGTTTTTTGGGTTTTTTTTCCATTCAACCTATACTAAATTGCCTATTAATTCAAGGCATCTGGAGTAGGCTGGTCTTTTTCTCTCCACTATTCTGTTTTCAGAAGTGTTTTCCAGAAATGCTGCTGTTTCCTTGTTTCTGATTATAAACCAAATGTGACTAAAAATGAAATATCTAAAATAGCATCTATGAAAGTTAATAGCTACTGTGGGTGGGCCATATGATAAATCTACCATCACTCCCTGTGATATTTATAATTAATACTTTCTTTTTCTTAGCCAGACAATAATTCAGCTTAGGTTTCTAAATAGAGGAATGAGAAATGTGTCTTTACACAGAGATACTGTTACGCTTTCTGCCCTCTACATTTGAATTTGGGAGGGGAAAAAAGAAAAGTATTTCCTATAAGCTACCATTTTTCTACTGAACCTTAGATCCACTATCTTCCTTCTTCTAAGTTAAGTAAATACTCAATTTTTCTGGTTCTGATAGCAATCACTTCACTAGAGAGTACAATGAATTACTTCAATTAACCAATAGATAGGAGTAAGTTGGTTTTTTTCCAATATAGATCAAACTTTAGGAGTTTGACTTCCTATTGGGTTTCATAAAAAAATTCAAGTGCTGGGAGGTAGGTGCTATAAGGGAAATCATTCCCTTTAAACCATCACCTATAATTTCACCAGATTAAGTCATTATGAAGACAGTGTCACTACTTTTCTCAAAAAGGTCCCTTAACTCCCTATTGTATCCATAAACTCCTTTGTTTGATATGTAAAGTTCTTCTCATTCTGTCCCAGCCTACTTTCCTAGGTTTATTACACATTATTCCTCCTCAAGCATCTTATATTTATGTCAAATTGACATGTTTCCTGAACCCTGTATAAAATATTCCATTTCCTATCTCTCTACAGGAATGTTCTCTCTCATCATCTCTGATTTTTAGACTTTCTGGCTTCCTTCAAATTTCTGCTCAAATGTTATCTCTTACAAAAGGATGTTTCTGATTCCCCAGTTGTTGGTGCTTCCCCACCCTTATTCTATTTCTTTCTATTTACTTTGGATAAGTTTATTTTTACCTATCTATCTTTCTATATATAGATTATCTATCTATCTATCTATCTATCTACCTAGTCATCTATCTATCTATTGATAGATATAGATATAAATATAACTGCTCATATAAATATAATCCCCTTCCCAAGAGAATATAAGCTTTGAGAGCAAATAACATTTAGTGTATTATCTCTGTATCCCCAGCTTCTAATATAGCACCTGGTACAGGCAAAAAATTAATGGAAAGGGAAAGATTAAAGGAGGGAAGAAGGGAGGGAGAAAGGGAGAGAACAAGGAAGGGGGAGAGAGAGAGAGAGGGAGAGAGGAAGGAAATAAAGAGGGGGACAGGGAAGGAGGGAAGGAAAAGAGAAGAAAAGAAAGAAGTGACCCTGAAACCATCTGATCATAGAGTTCCATTGCTGACCTTTCTAGTGATTCCTTCTTCTTCAATATTAATATAAATATAAATGTTTTAAACACAAGTCTCATGCAATTCCTTCTTGATGATATTCTCTGCTCAGAATATTGCTATCATGGCAAATGCTGATGGAAGGGCTGGCATGGGTCACTTAGAAACTGTTAAGTCAGCTATTCCAATACTATCAAAACTAAAAAGTCATGATACGATGGCAGAGGAAAGGTAACATAGAAGATAGAAATTAGGAAGACTTGGGTTCAGGTAAGGAAAATCTCAGATACTGAGATACTAACTTATCTGTGTAATTCTGGGCATATCACTTAATCTCTCAGAGTTTTAACTTTCCCAATATAAAATGAGATTATGGTTCCCATTTTACAATGATCTCTGAAGTTCCTTGTAGAACTAAATCTAGAAGCCTTTCTCATTTTTATTATTTTTACCTCTAAAGACACAAAAGAAAATATCTCCATTTGAAAGGCATAGTTCCTTCAGTCCTCTGCTGTGATGAGCATATTCCATCAGGCAAAGAGAAACAAGGATAAAATTCTGGGCACAGATAGATTTTTCAGGCAGGACAGCCTCAATACGGAATGTTCCTCTTTCCCTGAGTTATTTTGCCAGAAAGAATGGCATCCTTACTTCATACCAAATTAAAAACCAGATGCCATCCTGCTAATATTCTGCCCTGCCACGTGAATGTCATCTGCTGCCTGTGTTTACCAATCACAAAATGAAAAATATTTTTTTCAATACATTTAACTTGGTTATCCAATTCTGTTCTCATTAATTTTTATTAGCCCCTTTCCAGAATATAATTTTTGGATTTTATTTTGAATGTCCTCAGTAAGTGTTTTATAGCTCAGGAAAATACTGCAATCTGGCTGTAGGGATCTTTTTCATGTAACTTGGCAATGCTCACGAGATGCAATTACAGATCTAAGTAAGGAAAAAGAAAAAAAAATCCACCAGATCTTTAAGCATGAAACGGATGACTGAATGAATATTACCAAATGTAAGTCATGTCTGTCAAAAGTTATGTTCTCATGCCCAGTGGATGCTGAAAAGCAGTTAAGTATTTCCATGGATTTTTGATCTCACTGTTGTGGATATTTTATCCAATAGTACAGATTGAGACCCACCCATGACTTCTCACTCTATTTGACTCTGGTTCACATCCTCTCAGCAATCATCCACAGATGTTCATCCATTCTGAAGAGAACTTTCCTCTAGATCTCTTGATGTTGCATGAATACCAATAGACTAGCTTGTGAATTGTCCATAGTGATTGGTTATCCACTGATGATCAATTGTCCATCAATGACCTCTTTCCATAAGAAAAGTCATTATTACATTATTTATAGTCACACAATTCTTTGGTGATTTCATTTCCTCTTATGCAGCTTATTATTGGTAACATGTTGCCACCTGCTCATGCCTACCATTGCCTCTCCTTTTACCCTTTGAATGATCCCCAACAGTTCTGTGCTATTTCACGATTCATAGCCCTGTGGAATTACTGGAAGCCTACAGATATTACAAAGATGGACTGTTGTCTCAAGGAGATACTTGGAGTCATTTAAAGTATTACAATTCCCAACTCAATATAACCCCTTTCCCTACCCCCTCTTTTCCTCTTATTCAATCCTGGTCCTTGGACCCAGCTCATTTGCTGAGTCTTGTCAGTTCAACAGGAGAGCAAATATGTCAATGCTATACCAAAATAAATGAGTTTATCGAATAATCCTAATGTTTTGATTTCTTCTCTTTAATCTCAATTGAAGAATTTGAGGCTAAATAACTTTAATCATTATTTATTTTGTTTGGAGATTTTATTTTGGGAATAATAGCACTCTTCTTCCTTAGAACTGGTACAATGGTTGGATGAAGGTATTAAATTAATGAAAAAAAAATGATTGATTACAGAGGCAGTTTGTTGTAATGGCTGGAAGTTAAGGGAGCCTATGTTCTTATAGATTCCCTCTCTTCCTTTAAGATGTAGCTCAGGCACCATCTTCTGAATGAAGTCTTTCTGGACACTCCCAAATGCTAGGGCCTTCCATCCCTGACTACATTATATTTGACTGCTTTACATGTATTTGTATTATTAACTTTATAATTATGCTGTGTATATTTTTTGAGTGAAAAATATTTACATTTAATATCTCTAATAAAAATCTGATACTCAAAATATATGCACAAATATATAAGCATAAGAGCCAATTGTCAGTAAATAAATAGTGGAAGGATATCATTTATCTTTTTAAAGAAGAATTGGAAAATATAAATAATATGTTATGTGTATTTTTATGTGTGCCTTTAATCTTCTTCATTAAAATTTAAGCTCTTTTCTAGCAGGGATTATTTTATTCTTGGTACCTATTTCTCTAGTGCCTCATATAGGAATTGACCACATAATAGGCAATTAGCAAATGCTTGTTTTGTCATTGATTGTCTGATAGTCTTGACCCTTCCACTAAATGTCTCTGTCACAGTGAGTCGTGCGTGTGTGTGTGTGTGTGTGTGTGTGTGTGTGTGTGTGTGTGTACTTCAGGTATTTCATAGTGAAATGATAGAAATGGACTAAATAGGGTACAAGATACTTTTTCAGACCTATAATTCTATGTGATTTGCCTATGCCTTAGTATTTGTATAGGATTTTATTACAGTCAATAAATAACAACAATAATAATAGCTAAGGTTTGAAAAACACTTTACAAATATCACTTTATTTTATCCTTATAACAACCCTGAGAGCTAGGTATTATTATTGTTTAGATGACTTGTTCAAGGTCACACAGAGCTAGTAGGAGTCAGCCTGGATTTGGATTCAAGTCTTCATCTATCCACTCTATCCACTGGGCCACCTTGATGTACTTACTATATGCCAGGTACTTTCCTAGATTTGGGGGACATTTAAAAAAAAAGGAAAATCTGTTTCAAAACCACCTTTAATGTAGGAAGAGCAAGTATTAACAGCTCCATTTGACAGATAAAGAAACTGAGGCTCTGCACTTAATTATGCAGTCAGCAGATAGTAGAACCCAAGTTGTACATAAGTAGCTGAAACTTTAATTCTTCCATGCTATTTAATGATACTCAAAGCTATAAACAGGATCAAATGATTCGTGTGAATTACTAAGCACCCAACATCCAGAACTCCCTATTGACATCATGTCTGCAATATGGTTCAGTGCAAAGAACATGTGAACTTGGAGTCAAAATGCAGTTTGAATCCCATATAGTCTACTCACTCCCCAAGGAACCTTGGGTAAGCCCCTTCATGTCTTTGAACCTAAGTTATCTTAAATACAAAATTAGAACATTGGTCTAAATGACCTCTTTGGTGCATTCCAACTTCCTTTCATTGCTTGACTTTTTTATACACAAAATTGAGGTAATTATGTGGACAGATTAACATCTCCTCCCACATCATAGACTTAACTGAATGAACGATATAGAAAGGCAAAATATTTTCAGCTTAAATTATACAAATAATTACCTCACATTCTCCACTTCATTTTTCACATATAAATAAACATCCTCTGTGTTCTTCAGATTTTCCATGTGTAAGACATTATTCTATGTAGTAATATTTTTATCTATGTTAATATATCTTGAAATTCTCAAAGAGAAATTAGTAATTAGTAACTATCTTGAAATTCTCAAGGAGAAATAGCTGTATAAATATAAATAAAGCATCTTAGGGTTCCAGGCAAGTTCTCAATCTGAAAGCCTGACAAAGTTTTCCCATCCCCTCAGCCAAGTCATATATCAAAGTTACGTGTATCACTCTTAAGTCACTGGGAGAGTACAAATCTCTCCTAAATTCTCTCATCTCTAAGTGATTTAGCACTGTGTTTAGAGAACATTAAAAAGTTCTACTCTTTCCAAAAAGCATGTTAATGTTAGTTGCCAAGAAGTTTTTGATTGCACTTAAGGCCTGAGTTTCTACTGTCTATCCAAGAATGCCAAAGGCAATTCATTTAATTATTTAGGCCTCAAAAGTTTGTTTTGAAATTCTATTATTTTCATTATTGCTATCTCAGCCTTGAGATCTGGATCCACTTACTTCTAGGACTACTTTTTCATGACATAAAACTTTTAAGTTATTTGACTCCTCAATCTAATGCCCATACTTGTACTCAGAAACTTTCATCCTCCAAATTGCCAAGATTTCTGCTGAATAAGACTTTCTTCACTCAAAGAACTACCTCCATATTGGTCTTATAGTCAGAAGTGGAAGTTCAAGTTGAAGTGGCCATTTCCTTCTGAAAAACTATTGTCAACCTTGGCAAAGTTTTTGGAAAAGTAACTTGAAAATGAGAATTCATTTGACTTTTGGTTTTCACATGATTTTTTTTCCAATTCTTTCAAACTATCTTATTCTATGACTTTGTTCTTTAATTATGTGGTATGGAGGAAAGAAATTGGAACTTGAATTCAATTTTTTTTTTTTTTTTGCTTTTTGCTGAGGCAATTAGGGTTAAGTGACTTGCCCAGGGTCACACAGCTAGGGAATGTTAAGTGTCTGAGACCAGATTTGAACTCAGTTCCTCCTGACTTCAGGGCTGGTGCTCTATCCACTGTGCCACCTAGCTGCCCCAGACTCTTAATTCTTAGCTCTTAATTCTGTCAGTTTATCAGCTGTCTAATCTTGGGCAGATTCCTTATTCACTCCCTTTTAGCTTTACTTACCTCTTCCACAAAATGAAAATAATAGGCTTTGTACCATACTAACATCTTTATTATGAAAATAAGATGAGATAATGTAGATTAAACATTTTTAAATTTCTCTGCACTATAACTTTTCTTCTTTCTTTGCAGAGGTGGGAGACTATGGGAGTACAATGTAAAAAATCTTGTGGATTTGAAATTGTCCTCCTTGACATACTCTCTTCTGACTGTGGAGAAAATGGCAGTGGAGGTAGAGAGAAAGAGAGACAGAGACAGAGAAAAACAGAGGGAGAGAGACAAAGACAGAGACAGACAGACAGAAAGAAAGACAGAGAGAGAAAGAGACAGAGAGACAAAGACACACAGAGAAAGAGAAACAGAGACAGAAATACAAAGACATAGAGAAAGAGGAAGAGAGAGACACAGATACAGAGAAAGATACACACACAGAAAGAGAAAGGAGTAGGAGAAAAGAAAACTTCTAAATAATCCAGAGAATAATCAAATTCTAAATGATTAGGAGCTGGGAGAATTTATAGATTCCTTGCATTATCATTAGTACTGTTCATTCCAACAACTGAGTTGAGTTTGGGGAAAAATCAGTCAACTAGCATTTGCTAAGTATTTATGTGCCAAGCATTTTGCTAAGTCCTAATGATATAAAGAAAAGTGTAAACAGTTCCTGCCTTCAAAGAGCTCTCATTCCAATAGGGGAAACAGTATATAAATAACTATGAATGTATATGAAAGATAATTTCAAGATAAATGGGATGTTCTTTCAGAAGACAGGATAAAGCACTGAAAAATGGAGCTACAGAAGTGACCAGGAAAGGCACCTGAGATAAAATGTATTATGCTGAATTTCCTCTAGTCATCATCCTACTAAAAACATTTGGAAAAAAAAAAAAACAGGAAGTAAATGCTTATGATTTAACACAATTTTTTTTTTAATTGAAGCAGGCTTTTCCCTCAAGGGAAGACCATGCCATTTAAACATTTTCCCCTTGACATTTCCTTTTAGGAAATTGGAGCTGTCTATCATGAATAATAAATGTTTTATTTTATACTTGCATTCGTCTTCCCTGGGCTTCACCAAATTTGGGAAAGTTTCTTTGCAGACTGATTGTCTTGCTTGTTTCTGATAGTCTATACAATCCCCTCATTTACAACAGTTTGCACAACCCCCAAACTTTCAAGTAGAATATCCTTAGCATGTAGCTAATGAGATCTTTCTCATAATAAGCCCTCAGAAAAGGGCAATATCATTTTCACATTCAGAAATATGTCCATGTTGAAATCATCTGCACAGACCCAGAAAGGTCACCAGTTTTCTCTGAAAACAGAGTTGTTCAAGAGCAGGAGAAAAACTAAATGGGGGAGAATTAAAACAGTTTCAAAATGAAAGAGGGCAAATGAGTTTTTATTCTCTTTATACTGAGTACTCCCAATATTTGTCTGCTAATGAGACCATAAATATATTAGTTTTCCTATGTGGGCCTCTGTAAGAGATGCTATAAAGTAATTTGAACTAAATATATTTTCCTCTATTATTACTTTAAAATTTGTGTTTAATCATCTTTTGTCATGCATACACTGTAGAGCTCAAGTCATCTTATCCATTTACCCAACTAATCCTTTAGTGATTCCAGTAAAGCATGTAATATATTACCAATTTTAAATCAGGAGAAATAGATTAAGTTACTTGTCAAAGGTCACTCAGTTAGATTATGGTTTTGTCAAGAGAAAACAAGCTCAAGATGCCAGAAAAAACTTTGGTACTTCTCCAAAAACATCAAAAATAGTAATGTAACAGAATCACAGAATTTTACAGCAACCTATACTAGAAAAGAAACTGCCATTATAACATATCCAACAAGTCCTTACCCAGCCTGTGTTTGAAAACTTTTAGTGACAATGAACACACACACACACACACACATACATACACGCACACACCAACCAATCAAGGCAGCCTATTGTCATTTTGGATAGGAATAACTGTCAACACCTTTTATGAAATCAACACTAAACCTACCTTCTTGCAAAATCTGACTTTTAGGACTAAAAAAGAAAAATATATAACATTTTTCTTCTATATAACAAACTTTCAAGAGACCCGCCAGCCTGACTCCCTAAATCTTCTCTAAGCTAAACATACTCTATATTTCATCTGTTCTTCATATGATATGGACTCAAAGTCTTTAACCATGCCAGTTGCTCTCCTCTAGAAATTCCTCTAGAAACTGTCTATTTCTCAAACTGTAGTGCCCATCACTTTACACAATATTCCCTATCTGTTCTGATGAGAGTGGATTATTGCAGAACTATCCTCCCTATTCCTGGAAATGTCTCTCTAACCGTGATTCCTCCATTTTGTCTTTGGGAAGCTTAGTATTTTAACCCAACTCCAAGACTTAGGTGTTTTTTCATTATTCAATCTCTTTATATTCAATTCAAACCAATGCTATCCTCTATGAATATTTTTTGAACCCTGTGTCATCCATTGTGTTGGTTATCCCTCCTAATTTTGTCAAATTTGTTTAGCATGACATCTATACTTTTATTGAAGTCATTATTAAAAATGTTAAATAGCACAGAGCCAAGTACAGATCCCTAGTATGATTTTCAAGTGATCTCTTGCTATTGATATTGAATCATTATTGATTTTTCTTTGAGTAATCAGCCATTCCACCAGTGCCTATTTAATCCACATCCCTCCATTTTCTCCTCAGGGATATTTTGATATACATTATCAGATGTTTGTTCAAATGTAGATAAACTATTTATAGCATTCACCTGATCTACTAATTTAGTAACTGTCAAAAGGAGATAATAAAATTGTCTGATATGGCATGTTCTTGATGAAACCATGCAGGCTTTTTGTAATCACCACTTCCTTTTCTAGTGGTTAGTCACCACAGTTTTTGTGTTGTTCTAGAACTTTGCCAAGAATAAAAATCAAGCTTACTTCCTTGACATAGTCTGCAAACTCTCTTCTCTCCCCCATTTTGCAAATCTGGTTAACATTTGACTTGATCTTTAAAATATCCCTAAGAGTGATTCAGCAATCATATTTAGAGTTCTTCCAATATGCACGGTTACAGTTCATTGGCTCGGATTACTTGAATTCAAGGACAACTACCATCTTACCATCTCATTATATGTCTTATGAAAGAACACCACTTATCCAATATTTTTCTGTTATTTCCAGTGCCAAAATCATTTTCCTTGACTAAGAAATCTATCTCCCAACTCCAGGCATTTTCACTGACTGTCCTTTATGCCAGAAATGCCCTCTTCTCACATCTGCCTCCCAGCTCCTTGGCTATCTTCAAGTCCCAGGTAGAACCTCATATTCTACAGAAAGCTTTTCCCAATCCCCTTTAATTCTAGAGCTGATTACCTAAATTACCTGCTCCACTGATTACCTCCAATTTTTTGCTCATTTGTATATAATTGACATTATTTCTCCCTTTAGACTGTGATCTCCTTGAAAGCAAGAACTTTCTTTTGTCTTTCTTTGTCTTCTTCATGCTTATCAAGAAAAACTTAGCAACAGTTAGAGCCATTGTTTTTTGCTGCCTTGGAATCAGTAAGAATTCTTTGCATTTGCTATGTGATTCATGTGACAAATTGAATTAGACAATCAACCTGCTGAATTATGCATCTTCAGAGTCAATATAACTAAAGGACAACATTTTACAAGAACTTGTTTGTTTTACTTCTATTGATTTTAAATAATTCATTTTAACCCTGACATAGAAAAGGGACATATAAGTAACTGTTAAAATAATAATAATACATAAAAAACCATGAGTTCAAGCTTAAGAACTACCTCTGCCAACAAATTAAAACCCCTCTCAATTATTTGTAGTCCTAGAGAAATAATGAGTGAGTTTCACAGGAACTAATTTGCTCATGATCTCACATTATCAGAGAAATAATTTGAACCAATGTCCTCCTAGCTCTGACACTTTAGTCCCTACAGTATAAGATTTTCCCTTCCTGTTAATATTATTATATGTCTAAACAATAATTTGAAAAAGAGACTATTATCAAAGGGCAACAATGTTATTAACATCCTTCTTTTAATGTCAACAGATTCCAGTTTCTAGGATCCAGAGAACAAGTTTTCAGAGCAAAGATTGATTGTTTTATGTGTTTACAAGTAAAAATAATAATAAATCAATACAGACTGAGGGTCCATATTTCCTAATTCCCATTTAAGAATTTTAAACATTAATCATTTAACAACCACATGATATATCTCATTATATTTATGGACTGTTTATCACCACCACTTCTAATCAAATTTGAGTGAAATAGATAAGTAGGAACTTATAGGCATTTACTAACTATTTAACAATGGACAAGTCACTTAATTTCAGATGTTTTTATCTATAAAATAAAGATAATAATAACACCTACTCTACAAGGTTGTTGGGAGGATTAAGTGAGATTTGTAAAATGCTTTGCAAAAAAAGTTTTATGTAAATGTCATCATCACAATTATTTTAATTCACATTTCATAGTTGGGAGAAACTAAGGAAGCAAGATTAATGCATTTACCTAAGATCATGGCAATTTAGTGACCATCCTTGGATGAAAAACTGGTTTTAAACTTAAATTACTTTACTAATTTTTTTTAATGTCATTTCTTTATCTGGATCAACTGTTAATGCAAGTAAATTGATAGAATATCATTCACACAATGCTATTTCTTATACATTCTTTATTTTTATCTTTAAATTTCTAAAGTATATTTGGTAATGTAGTTAGGACATTTTTGCACTCTGCTTACAGTTAGTTGATTGCCCATAAGGTGTCAGAGATGCAGAAATGAGCTTGGGGTTACAGAAAATTTTATAGCCAAGATCAAAGAGAGGAAGAAGACTAGGAAACTTGAATATGACTTTGAAAACATTACACTCTAGAATAAAACTATAAAATAAAAATGGTTAATCAGTACTAATCCACTAACCTGATAACCCCTAAATCAACCATCTTCCATTCAGTTGCCAAAATAATTTTCCTAAAGCATCACTAAGACTATATCACCTCTTTTCCTACTCAATAAATTCTGGTGGCTCCTTATCACCTCCAGGATCAAATACAAAATCTTCTGGTGTTCCAAGTCTTTCATCACCTAATCCCACTGCTTATATTTCCAGTCCTCTTATACCTTACACTCCTTCCTTCCCATCATGTACTCTTTGTGATACTGACTTTCTTGTTGTTTCTCAAACCATATGCTCCATCTTCCAGCTCTAGACATTTTCTTTACCTTCCTCCTTGTCTTGAATATTTTTCCTCTTCTACCTCCTGATTTCCTTAGCTTTCCTCAAGTCCTACCTAAAATCCAGCCTTCTATAAGAAGTCTTTCCCAATTCCTCTTAATTCTATTGCCTTCCCTGTTTTAATTATTTATTTATCATGTATGTAATTTGTTTATATATAGTGGTTTTCTTGCTATCTTTCCACTGGATTATAAGCTCCTTAAGGACAGCGACTGTTTTTCCCTTTTTTTTTCTTGCTAGTACTTAGTAAAGTTCCTGGCATATTGTAGACTTGTAAATGTTTATTGATTGACTGTTTTCCCTATTGTATTTGAAAACATAGTTTCACAAAGAGAGGAAGAGTGGTACAATTACTTTTAAATTAAGAAGACCTTGGCTGGGGTCTTACTTCTGCTACATCCTGAGCAAGTCACTTAACCACTTGATAATCCAGGCCATTCTCTAAGATTACAAATTGCATACCAGGTAGGCCAGTCTGCATTGGTTGATGGCATTTACTCCACTAGTGAAATCACAGATCCAAATCTTCTCCCCTAAAAATGAAGGTACTTAAAAATTTTAATAGATGCCTGCATCAAATAGCATTTTTACTATGTTGGAATTCTTTTCAATGATTTTAAATTAACTCAGGTTTTGGGTTCATTTATTCATTCCTGTCCCTTCTAAGAGAAAGAACAATAGACTGAGTTAAATATATTTAGCAAAATGATGGAGATTCTTTTAATGGTGCAAGTATAGTCCTTAAAAATCAAAATTTCAATTATTCTTCTTCATTTGTTGCAGAATGATAATTATTTAAGAGTAACCCAAACGTTAATGCAGATTTCAATTCAACAATTTTATAGCATTATGCAATAAAGCATGCTACTAGCTTCAATATTTTCAAAAATGAACTAACTGGATGTTCCATTAAAATGGAATACTTAGATCAGGGGTTCTCCAACTTTTGAGGTTCCAACCCAGGATCCCCTTACACTTTAAAAAATTAATTTTTATTTTAATTTAAAAAAATATACTTTAAAATAATTTATTTTTATTTTTTTAATTTTTTTAAATTATTGAAGATTCCTCTAGAGAGTTTGTTCTATTATAAATTTAAGATGTTTTAATATGATTATGAAAGTTTTTTTTACCTCAAAAGCCCCCCTGAAAAGGTCTTGAGGACCCCTAGATCTACTTCTGAGAACTACTTAGACAACTAGATAACACTAGTTCAGTGATTTGAAATGAAAACTTTATATATGTTGGAGTCCTATCCATGAAAAAGACATAATTCAGAAAGATCAGGGTATTTTTCCATAATGTAAACTGTTTACACCAAATAGATTAACTGGCAAAATCCCTTTTATCACTCACTGGCTGGCTGGATAAACTATTTTTCAGCATTTCTCAAATATAGTCAGCAGTTTTAAAATCTTGCATTCTGAATATAAACATTTACATGGAGCCTTTTTAGACCACTAATAGCATTTCAAGCTTTGTAAGCTAAGATAATAAGGTAAAATCAATGTGTCTCAAGGTAAAAGCCAAGTGTCTACATGGTCAACAGAGGATTTCTTTTGTCAGGGACAATTTTTAGCTTGCATTTCAAGGAATACTAGATATGTGACCAGTAAGCCAAGTTAATAGCTGTCTTTCTGGAAGAGGGTCAGTCATCTCAAACAGATTCATTTCAATTCAATAAATATTGGTTAAGTACCTACTAAATATAAGGTCCTGTGCTCACTAGTATCATAAGGATAGAAAGAAATGAAAATTGATGTCTGCCTTTGGGGAACTTATATTTGACTATAAAATATAACATTTATAAAAAAAATAAATTCAAATTATTTTGATAAAAGGTTTTCTAAAAACAAAGGATATCAGCAAAGGTGTTCCAAGGAGTTGTCACCTAAACCTGAGCTTTGAAAGCAACTAACAATTCCAAGAGGTGAAGGTAAAGATGGAGTATATTCTGGGAATGGAGCACAGACTCTGAAAAGGTATAGAATTGGGAAATGAAATGTCAAGTTCTGGAAAAAAGAAGAGGGCCTCTTTGAATTGCAAAGTACTTGATGGGCTGTGCTGCAAAATGAGTCTGGAAAGGAAAACAGGAACCAGATTTCAAAAGGCCTAAAAAAAAATTAAGGAGCATAAATTCCATTTACTTAGTTAAAAGAACAACTGTAATGTAACAAATGACATATAAAATCAATTTATGCTAAGGATTTTTTACTTTTGTTGTTGTTTAGTCATTTTTCATGTGTGTCCAATTCTCTGTGACCACATTTGGAGTTTTCTTGGCAAAGGTACTGGAATGGTATCTCATTTCCTTCTCTAGCTCATGAGGAATGAAGAAACTGAAGCAAAAAGATTAAATGACTTGCCCAGGGTCCCACAGCTAATAAGTGAATGACCAGATCTGAAAATGAGTCTTCTCCACTCTAGGTCTGGCACTATTTCCACTGTACCAAAAGCATTAATTCAATTTATTCAGATAAAAGATCAACCATAAGTTGACAAATAACATATTAAATAAACAATGTTATTTGTCATTACAAAATTGGGAAATGAGATGTTTTTAATCCCAACATTATTGAATCCTTTAAAATTAGTGCTTGGGTTATTAGAAAACTAAAGAAAAATTGTAACATCCATTTCCATGTTTAAAAAAAATAGTCTTGCCTCAAATTTATCCCACTTTTTAAAGAATATCTTTATTTTCTGAATACCTTTAAACTTTCTAATGATTAAATTCAATGAAGTAGTAATGTTAAAATAATCCCAGTGCCACAATCTGGTAGTCATTGTCTCCAGTGTATAACTCCTAATAAGACTAGATGAAGAGAATCAAGTCAATGACTGTAAGCAAGATCATTGGCAGTTACCAAGGACAACACTTCCCTTAGACTTACTGTCTTTTATTGAGAATGATTTATAAATACCTTGGTTTGCTGCAAAATTGAATGCAAACAATTTTAGCGAAATCCCTTGGGACATTTTGCAAAATAAGTCAAGTCTGAAAATGTCATACTTAGGAAACCATATAGAGTTGGTAAGCAGGGTGTGTATGTTTGTGACTGATCAATACCTAAAAATTATAAGAAAAATGTTGTTTAAGGTAGTAATGAATATAATGTGGTGATAGCATGGGGGTGCTAAAACTATTTCTTGTGATGTGGTTCTATAAAAGGACTACTGAAAATAAATTCTTCAAAATGTTTACAATTTGTTTATAAACCTAAAATTGCTATATAAATGCTACTAGTTGCTATCTTTATCATTATCATCATTGTTTTTCTTGATAAAGAACATTCCAAGTGGTTGTCAATTTCCTATACACCAAAAAGTTTAGGATCCATAAGTAGAGATTCAAAGTCATGGCCTAGCACCATTCTTAGTGCTTGCTACTATATACCAGGCCCTTTGCTAAGCTTTAAAAGGTTATGAAGAAAGTCAAAAATAGTCCTCACCCAGAAGAAGTTCATATTTTGATAAGAGAGATCACACATAAATAAATAAATATGCACAAGATACATTTGGAATAAATTCAAGTTAATCTGAAAAGGGAAAACTCTAGAAGCAGGAGAATCTAAAGATCTATGGAGAGAAAGTTGAATCTTGGGAGAAATTTTCTATTTTTAGAAGAGGACAAAATATCTCAGAAAAAATTAAGTTTATCTGTTGTAGTTGTTTTTAACGAAAAAGAGCATATCAAATGTTAGTGATTATATTTGACTAGAGAAAGAAATAGCAAATCATTCTAGTATCTTTGCCAAGAAAACCCCAAATGGATAATAAGAAGAGTCGGACACAACTGAAACTACTGAACAACAATTATATTTGTGAAGTAGCTATATGGCACAGTGGATAGATTGCCAGGCCAGAAGTCAGAAAGACCCGAATTCAAATGTGACCTCAGACCCTTATTAGTTATGCAACTTTGGACAAGTCATGTAATCTTGTTTTACCTCGGTTTCCTCATCTGTAAAATGAGCAGGAGAAGGAAATGGAAAACTACTTCAGCCTCTTTGCCAAGAAAACTCCAAATAGGGTCACAAAAAGTTAGACACGACTGAAATAACTGAATAACTAGAACAAACAACAAAATTATATTTGTAGGAATCCTCAGCCTCGGTCATTAGTTTGGAGACACTCTAGCAAATCAAGCCAAATTTGACAATTGTTGGAGGAGATAGATCAAAGAAGTCAGACAGCTGGCCAATAAGCATTTATTATGCTTCTACTATGTGTCAGCACAGCACTAAGTGCCATTATAGAAACATCACAGCATCTCAAAACTTTCAAACTTGCCTAATTCTGGAGTAACAGCTTGATGAGGTAAAAAAAATGTTGCCCTTAAAATCAAAAGACCTCAGGCAAGCCCAGCTCTGCCAGTGACAGTGACTGTATGTGACAGTGATTAGACCTAGTATTAGGATTATGGATTTAGAAGGAACCTTAGATACCATTTGGTCCAATCCCCACGATTTCAATGAAGTAAATCGATGCCCAAAGAAAAAAATATAACCTCTTCAAGGTCACACAAATAAAAAAAGGACAGAGGCAGATACTCTTGACTCCAAAGCCAATGTTCTTTTCTCCTGTATCACTATGCCTGCCTCTTGTTTAGCTTCCCTAAGCCTCAGTCTCCTCATCTTTAAAATGGAAACAATACCACCTGCCTCTAAACCTCATAGGATTGTTGTTGAGGATCAAATGAGATAATGCATGTGAAATTGCTTTGTAAACTATAAAGCATTACACAAAGACAAGGTGTCATTATCCTCCCAAAAAGACCCCTTAAGGAAATTTGTTGTTTATTTTGTACCCATTATTTGAGCTTTCTACTGATCTTTTTGTATTTTGAATGGCATGCCATGTTATTTAAAAAGCAACCTTTAATCTGTTTAAAGAAGGAGGATGCAAAGCATCGGATTAATCTGCTTACAACACAGGACCAGATGTTCCAAGGACTATCAGAATGCACAGGTCACAATTAACTGGCATTCAGCTAGTTCTCTTACCAAGCAGCCTCTTTTCTCTGTAATGAATGGAACTAGAACTCGATCATTCCAATTTCTTTAGATATTCTATACCACAGCAAAGTAAAAAGAAATGAAGGTAAACAAAAGTTTTGTAGTACATTTCCAAGCATCCTTTGAACACGTACCAAACTATGCTAGAAAGAACAATCCAGTTATTATTATTATGCAAAATTATTTTTGATGAAACTTTTCTGTTTTCATACCAGTCATTTCCAGGTATAACTATCTTCCATTCACCCTCCCTTATAGCAAAAGAAAACGGACAAAAATTAGTGACATAACAACCTTATAGAAGTCACTTCTCTGAAGCTTAATTGTCTGATCTGTAAAATGGGGGAGTAGGGTAGGGTCAAGTGACCTCCAAGTTCTAAAAGTCTGTCATTGCTCTAGATCAAAATTTCATAATTTGTGGTTTGTGACCCCATATGGGGTTCATGTAACAGAATGTGAGGAGTCACAAAATTATGATTTATTATTAGTACATCTTTGATTTATATACCTATTTTATATTCCTATATATCCTGTGTCATAAAAATTTGGGGAGGCAAAAAGAGGTCACGAGTATAAAAAGTTTGAGAAGCCTTGCTTTAGATATTCTGCAAGATTTCTTTTTGATTCCATCTATAATTCCATGATATTGTAAACCCCATATAGTAACAAAGGTAAAATTCAGTAATTGTAACTCACATGTACATACACTCTACAAAGAAGAAAGTAAAGGTTTCCTTCTCTCTGGTCTCCAAGATCAAGAATAATCATGAGAATTAATCAGTTTGGTTACTCTTGAATGTTGCTTCAATTTACTTTATTTAATAATTGCAATTTTGTTTTCTTCATTTTGCTTCAATCGCTCTACATTTGTTCATACAGGGTTTCCCATATTATTCTGAATTTCTCATAGAAGTCACATTCCATTATTTCCTTCATAGTAAGTTTAAGAGAGTAAAAGGTAACAATGAAAAAAGGAAGTGATATTCCACTTCTTGGAACTATGAAATTTTAGATTTGGAAGGAGGCTCAGTAGCTATGTCGTCCAATTGACACTCCACCAAAATAATCCCCAGTGCAATATACTTGACAAGAAATAATCTAGCCTCTCTAAAGTCCTCCAACAAGAGGGAACCCATTCTATATTGAAGCAGTGCATTCCATTTACAAATGCCTCCAATTTTTTTTCATGCAATTCAATAAACACTGACTAAACACTGACCATGTCAGAGGCATTATCCTAAGCTCAAGGAGATACAAGGTGAAATGAGACAAATCCTTCCCTCAAGGAACAAAATCAAAAACATCTCCACAATGACACTGTTGATTGATCAGCACAAACTAGACTACATGTTGTAATCCCAAAGTATACAAAGGAAATGAAGCTTTTAGTTCCAAATGACAAAAATGTGCAGAACTCTATAAATTGCCTATTAAACTCAGAATGGTGGAAGGTCTGAAAAAGTATGACCTACATTGTAAAACTCCCCTCTTTGCTCTAATAAACAAAACATAATGACTAACATTGGAACAATAGTTCACTTATCATGACATTAGGCATCCATTTTAGTTCTGGGTCTCTTAGAACCCTAGCAACAATTTATTGTAACACATATTAGTTCTGGCTTATTTGCTCTACAGTAACTATGTGTTTGGAGTCCCTTTGGATCTTCAGTGTTTGCAATCGAAGTGCGAAATTTGCATCATATTCAGATTTGTTCAGCATTCAGTCAGTCAACAAGCATTTATTAAGTACTTAACATATGTCAGGCACTGGGCCAAATGCTATTTACAAATATTATCTCATCTCAACAAGCCTGTGATATTGATGCTATTATCCCCATTTTATAGCTGAGGAGTTTAGGAAACAGAGTTTAAGTGACTTGCCCAGAATCACACATCTGATTGGATTTGAACTTATATTTTACTGACTCCAGGCCTTGTACTCTATCCACTATACCACCTGGATACCCCATATAGTGGATTAGAAGAGAAAATAAGGGGATAATTAAATATAAGGATGCAGAACTGTGGATCAATTAAAAGAAAAAACATTTCAGAAAACAACAGGATGGTATTGTACAAATACCATGTATCCAAAATATCCTGCCCTGGCTACCACTTCTCTATATATGCTGTCTTCCCTATTAAAATGTTGGCTACTTGAGTCAGGGACTTGTCTTCACTTTTGCATTTGTATATCCAGACCATATGCTATTTCAATTATCTCACCAACTGTATAGGAAGGACAGAAAGGTAAGAAGGTACTAAGTTATAGAAGTATTGAAAAAATAAATAGAGGAATTTGTATTTGATCTGGTAGAGGATATAGAGCCACTGGACTTGATTGAATAGGGGGAAGGAATAAGATGGTCAAACTTGTATTTTAGGAAGATCAATTTGACAGCTGAGTGGAAGATAAATTGGAATAGGGAAAAACTTACTAAAGAGTAGCCAAATCGCTGACTGTTTTGATAATCTAGGTGTGAAATGATGGAAGTCTGCAAAAGGATGAGGACTGTGTCAGAGGAGAAGGAGGCATATTTTAGAGATATTGCACAAGTAGAATTGATAAGACTTGATGAGAGATTGGACATGGGGGAGAGAGACAGAGACAGAGAGAGACAGACAGACAGACAGACCGATAGACAGACAGAGGATAATATCTAAGTTGTGAGCCTGGGTGGCTAAGAGGATGTTGTTGCCCTTAAGGAGAATTAGAAGAAGGGGAAATTTGGTGGAAAAGTTAATGAGTTCACTTTTGAATATGTTGAGATTAAGATGGCTATGAGACTTCCAGTCTGAGATGTCTAACAGTCAGCTGGAGACGTGAGATTGAAGGTCAAGAGAGATTTTGGGGATAGACAAATCTGATAATGGCCTACATACAGATGAGAGTTAAATCTATGGAAGTTAGTGAGATCTTTGAGTGAACTAGCTTAGAGGGAGAAGAGAACAATAGTTGTCTACCAAAACAACAGAGCCTTGGGAGTTATCATTAGCTCTCCTAACCTGCATAAAGGTTCGGCAAATGAGACTGAAGAGGAATGATAAGATAGAAAGAAAATGAAGGGGAAGTATTGTCACAAAAATCTAGAGCAGAAAGTATCAAGGAGAAGAAGATGATCAACAGTAGCAAAGACTACAGAGTGGTCAAGAAGGATAAAGATTAAGAAAAGACAATTCAATTTGGCAATTGAAACAGCACTGATAAATGGGGAGAGCAGTCTTAATTGAATGATGAGTTTGAAAGCCAGAATGCAGAGAGTTAAAAAGAGAAAGAGAGAAAAGGAAGTGAAAGCATGAATTGTAGAAACATTTGAAAATGCAACATAGCATAACTACTTCACATATTTCATTCACATAGTCCCTCCTAACTGGCATCTGGAAAGGAGGAAATAGAGCAGAATGTTTCTTCCCAGTGCATCACTGACAAATAGCTAGGGCCTGTGGCTTTTTTGGCATGTTTTTAAACAAAATTCTGCCAATAATGTGTCCCTAATTAGTTAAATTTAAACACAAGTACCCTAATATGATAATGGTGGCAGCTGATCTCTGGAATATCCCAGAAGTTACAGACAAATGTTTTCAGGTGATAAGGAAAGAGTCAAAATCACTTATGAAATAATGAAGAAAACCCCGCTAAACCTTTCAGAAATATGGTAAATATAAGGGTGCTATGATATTTCTGCGTGAACTAATTACATTTTCATTTTTTGCCTTTCTGAAATATCTCCTGGCAACATGGAAATAAGAAATGTAATGTAAATGAGCATAGCTTTGCAAATTCAAGTAGGTTTTAGTATTCATGGACCAATAAGATAGTTTTGCAGTTTTTTTTTCCTGAGACATCTGTGATAACCCATATTAACAGAGCTTAGCTGTCACATCATTTACTGTAGTATGAACTGATAAATACAAGTTACAATTATTCTAAGTACTTTAAAATTTTGACATTTCCTATGTGTGCGTGAATATGTTTGAAAATAACTATTGTTATTCTTAGCATCTTAGGATAAATTAGGATCTTTATATCCAGAAAGGACATTATCTCAAATAACCCCCTCATTTTAAAATGAGCCCCAAAAAAGTAACGTGATGTGCCTACAGACACAGTAGTAGTCAGTAGCAGAGTCAAAATTTCAACTTAGTCTTCTGACTCCAAGTTCAATACCATGTCCACTGTACTTTTCATGGATAAAAATAGTGAGCCTTCATGTTAGGTGAAGGGCAAGTAAGTGACACAATGGATAGAACGCTAGGCCTGAACTCAGGGAGACCTCAGTAAAAACCTGATCTCGGATACTTAGTAGTTGTGTGGCCCTGAGCAAGTCACTTAACCCTATTTACCTCAGTTTCCTCATTTGTTAAATGAGCTGGAGAAGAAAACAGCAAATCAATCCAGTATCTTTGCATGAAATCAGATAACTATTTCATTTCTTTAATAATAGAGCATCATGACATGAAGGAAATAATAACAAATTTAGAATGGATTCTTGTACCATTACTTCCTAGTTTCATCTGTAAATCCTCTGAGCCCAACTTTCTCCCCTGAAGAATCAGGATAATAATAACTACCTTACAATAGGATATTCTTGAAAATCTAAAGATTTTCAAATAAAATATACTTCAGCTTTGCATTATCCTAAAACACTATGTAAATGTTGAATATTAGCTATGACTGGTTAGGCTACAGAGCAAGGAGGGTAATTCATCAAGCATGTATTTAGTACTTACTCTGCCAGGAACTAGAAATACAATAGCAAAAAGAACAGCCTCAAGGAGATTACATTCTATTGGAGGAAAACAAGGACATAGAAAATTAAATATAAAGTAGATACAAAATAATTGCAGGGGATAAAGGTAGAGACAGCCCTTGAATTAAGTTAGGAAGCAAGGGATTCTACTGGATAAAGATGAGAGCAAGTATTCTAAGTAAAGGTTCAGGCCCAAAATTCAAAGATAAAAAGGGGAGCATAGAGAGGCCAATTAGGTTAGAGAGTTAGGTGAAGACTGATTTTGAAAGGTTTTAAAAACTAAGCAGAAGGATGCTTTGTTTTTTAATCCTAATGAAGAGTGGAGTAATTGGAGCTTCTTGATCAGGGGAAATAATCAGACATGTACAGTATGAAGGGTAGTTTAGCATAAAATGGGAAGGAAGACTTGAAACAAGAAGGTCTATTGGAAAACTATGGCAGTAATACAGGATGAAGGTAATGAAAGGTATGAACGGAGGTGGTAACTGTGTGCATGGAGAGAAGTGGGACAGATATGAAATATATTGTGTAAGGCAGTCAACCATTTGTTCCAGTAATCCCTGAATACTCCATTTTTGCATTTTTAAATAGTAGGCTTGCCATGCTAGAGACTCTGCCATTAGACTTGGCAATTCTGAAAATTGGCTTTGTGAAACCCATGATACTATGACCATTTCCAGAAATCCTGCATCTCAATGACCTGGTAATCCAAAAGTCATGTAGTTCTCCACTGGCCCCTTGCCTGAGTCCCAGTGCTATGTAAACAGACTTTTCCTCTTGGATTTCCTCCCCATTTACTTCTGGAAAGCTCAAAATTGCTGCTGCCAAAATCTACCTCAACAAATGGCTCAGACAGTTGGGCCATCACTGAGACCACCACCAGTACTCCAGGCATCTGTCCAGTTAGGTAATGAAGGACTCCTGTCCCCTTGTCAGTATTCTAGACTCCTCTCCTCCACACACCCCCTTTAACAATTACAGCAGATTTCTGGCCTTGTCTTAAAGATAGGAAGGTTAAGTTCCATTACAAGATAGGTAGACTTTTTTCCCAAAAAAGGCTTATTTTCAGTGATCAAAGCCATAGTGTGACTTGTCTTTTGGAGAAAGGGAGAGAGGCTGAGAAAAACAAAAACAGATTCACTTTCTTTCATGGTGATTCAGAGAAAAAGAATTCTCATTTTTCCAACCCACATATTTGGTCATCCTAATTGGTGACATTAACTGAATCAAATTCTGATTAGCCACTTCCTTTAGTCTTTGAAGGCTAAAAAGACTTTTCTAAGGAAATTGAAGTAGCTGATTTTTTTTGAATCCCTACAAAACTATGAAATGGGTTTATTAATAGGAGCATTAGTCCTGTTATCCTGTCCAGATCTCAATTTATGTAATTATATTCCTCCTACCTAATTTTTCCCTGTAGTTTTAATTGGTTTTAATATTTGACTTGACTTCTCCTAAATTGTTGCATAGTGTTGCTCTTTGGTGTTAAACAGCTGCTGTATTCCATCATGTTGCTGAATATGTTCAAGCAATGAATGCAGGAATTTCTGCCCATTGGACTACAAAGTAATTTACAAGGACTTTGAGATGATACAGGGTTCCTTGAGTCAACAGGAAGGAAGACAGGGAGAGAGGGGAAGAAAAAAGGAAGGAAGGAAGAAAGGAAAGTAAAAAGGAAGAAGTAAATAACCTTGTGCTTTGATTTTGTGTAGAATGAGAGCACTGAAAAAATGAGATAAAAATCCTTTACTGTACATATATATGTATGTATGTGTGTGAGTGCACATGTGAGTGTACACATACCTACATATATGTGTATATATCTGCTTATATGCAAAAAATGTGAATATTTGTATATAAATATCTTTGTGCAAATATCCATATATATTCTTTCAAAAGTCACCATAAGCATTTATTAAGCACTTACTATATTTGGACACTGTGCTAGCACTGCAGATATAAAGAAATGCAATATAAATATATAGATATTAACTCACTTTTCCACAGGATTTGACCTATAGAAATTCAGATCTAATTGGGTTCAGTTTCTTTTATTCTTCATTACAAATGTAGTGTTTAGTCACATGCCTGTCCTTCCTATTCCGCAGTTCTATATAGTTCTTTAAATCAGACAATCCAAAGTCTTAGATTTGTTTTCAAATCTGTGACTTCTAACCAAGTTATAATTTCTCTTGGGGATTACAAAGCCATTCAATAGCTTTTTATATCTTTAGTTAATTTTTGTGAAACTTAGAAAATGAATTTTGTAGAAAAAGAGAATGTTCAAGACTCATAAATCATTTTATTCTCTTGCTTATTTTATAATTTCTGTTGCATCATTTGTGTGTATGTGTTTAATTTGATTCTTTCAATTAAAACTAATAAAAACTGAATATTATATCAAAAGTGAAATTAAATGAGTAATAATAGTAATAATGATAACATTTATTTATTATATAGATATATTTCTATAGACACATATGTATTTGTTTATATATGACTTTAAGGTATGGAAAGCACTTTACAAATACATGACCTCATTTGAGTCTCTCAACACCAATACCATCCTTTTCATTATCACCTTTTTTTTTTTTACGATGAGGAAACTCATCGTAACCATAGAGGTTAAATGATTTCTCCAGGAGCATACAGGTAATAAATTCAGAAGTGGGATCTGTACCCAGGTATTTTGAATCCAGGCCCATCAGATTCACCAGAATGCAGCCTTAACTACATAAGCATAAACATAGTGAGAGTTTTTATAACATTATATCAACTGCAAAATAGGGATTTGGTTCTTCCAACATATATTATGCCACCTCAAAATATTTTAAAAGGGCCTTTCCCCAAGGGAAAGTGTGAAGTGAAGGATGGGCACTTTTTGCTGTATCTCAATGAAGCATAATCTTTATTATGCTTGTATGTAGGTGACCATGTTCTGTTCTAACAGTGTCTCCAGAGACCTTTCTGAATGAATTTTCAGGTACTTAGGTAAATGCCATCTGGTAGAAACTGAGGACATTATAACAGATTTTACTGAGGACAAGAAGTACAGTTAACTTCTAGGTCCATCCCATCAAGCATAATTGGGGGAGGAGATAAAGATAGAAAAAAATTTAAAAATATTTTATTCATTTTCTTTTCATTATTTTCATAATTTGTTTTGGTGTCTTTTTGGACTGCTTTCATTTTCAATTTTCATTCAGTAAACCATCCTTTGTAAGAAAGATTTAAAAGAAAAGAGGAAATAGGAGTTCATCAAATCCAACCTACTGTGATGATATCAGCACTATTCCACCTTTAAGTCCCTGACCTCTGCGAAGAAAAAAAGCTCTCTGTTAATCCTGTGACCTTAAATCTGTCTCTTTAACAGCATCTTTGTATTTCTCTTTTTCTTCATACATATATGCTAGCCTAGTTTGGCCAGAGACTGAGATAAAAGACAAAGTGTTATTCTGAAGCCTTGTTAGCAAAAACAAATGTACTCTTGACAGATTCTTGCCTCCCAGAAAGAAAATGACTCAGCAACACAAATGAGGAGCTGTCATACTAGATATCTTCAATGTATATTATGCTTTCCAGAATTGGCTGAGGAAAAACAACACCCCCATGTCAGCCAGCCTTTCCTGCATGCAAAAACAGCATGCAATATATAATGTATGTCTCATTTTGGATCTGCCCCCTTCACTGTAAAGTTTGGGATTGAAGAGGGGAGGGGAGGAAAAAAGAAAACTCTTAAAAACAAAAAACAGTGGAAAAGTTTGTGGACTTTTGCAAGATTTCTTTGGGCATTTGTGGATTTGGGAGTCATGAAACCAGGAAGAACGAAATAGAACAGGAACATAATCCCCTAAAAGAGCAATGTAGCCACATGAAACTCAAACTACTATCCAGAGAAATTCAATATCACCCTGATACTTATAAATTTTCTAGAAGGAAAATCTTGCTATCACTAGCCGGTTTTCCTACTAATGAATGATTGACCAAAATGGTGAGAGAGAGAGAGAGAGAGAGAGAGAGAGAGAGAGAGAGAGAGAGAGCAAAATTTAAATAGAATATTTCATACAAGGATCATGGGAAAGTCTGGGGATATTTATCACGGACAAGAAAAACTGCCAGGGGGCTGGTTAATGTCTGCGTGTATTTTAAGGCCATGATTTAGAATGATAGCATCTTAGACTCATAGTTGGAAGAGACATCAAAGGCCAGTTAGTCCAAACTCCTCATTTCACAGATGAAAATACTGAAACCCAAAGTTAAGTAATTTGACTAAGGTAATAAAATACTAAAGGCAGAGTTGGAATAAAATCCAGGTCCTTGGGATTGGGAGAAAGAACTATTTCCTAATAATTAGATCTATCCAAAAGTGAGATGGCTGGCAAAGGAAGTAATAACTTCCCCATCAGTAGAGTTCTTCAAGCAGAAGCCTGACAGCCAGTGGTGGGAAGTGTGGCATAGGTGTGATAGATGGCTAGATGTCACAGTACATAGAACACTGAACCAATTCAGCCAACTAAGTACTGGCTTTATGATCCTTGGCAAGGTACTTCACCTTTGCCACAGATTCCTCATATGTAAAATAGTGATAATAATAGTGCCTACTCCCTCCCATGGTTATAATAAAGGTGAAATCAGATAATATTTGTAAATTGTTTATAAACTTTGAAATAGTATATAATTACCTATTATTGTTGTTGGAAGAGCTTCTAACTCAGGTTGAACTCAGATCTTTTTCATTTATTAGGTTATGATATTGTGAATAATAATAATTATAATTAATATAATAACTAATATTTATATAGCATGATAAAGTTTACAAAGCACTTTACATATATGATATTTGATCCTCATAACCCTGTGAAATAGGTACAATTAATTATGCCCATCTGTAAAATGAAAAAAGTTGAGTTTGAAGAAACTTAATTGATTAGACTTACAGTAAGTTTCTAAAGCAACATTTGAACTCAAGTCTTCCTTACTCCAGATCCAGTATTGTAGCCTCCATGCCAGCTAGGCACATGATTTGATACTTCAGTTCCTCCAGTAGTAGTTCTCTCACTGGCCTTCTAGAATACCAACAGCCATAATGATGGTTTTAATGCAAATTCCTTGTGAGTACAGATTGTTTTATTCATCTTATTTTTTTATATCCAGCACCTAGGTCAGTGCCTGACACATAGAAAGTGCTTTAAAAACAATTCTTGACTGAAATGTGTTCAACTTCACATCAGGAAGACCTGAGTTCAAGTTCTGATTTTTAATAGTTATGAAATTCTGAGGGTGTCATTTAATATCTCATGATATCAGTTTCCTTTTCTGTAAAATGGAAGGGTTGGGTTTGATGGCCTCTAAAATTAATTGCATCTCTAAATCTAATATCCTGTAATTGTCTTTTTTTTAGTCATTCAGCCGCCTGCAAAGAAGAAATGGCAATGAGGCAACATAAGAATGAAAATTATCTTATGTATTTTCTTAGTTTTATGGATTTCTATGGTCAAAGAGTACATCTCTTGGAAGCTAGCCTATTAGTGATGAGTTTATCCATATTCAGCTTGGTCCTAGGATGGTCCTTGAAAAGCAAAAATAAAATCTGTTATCAGGACCATCATCCTCAGAGCTTTCCTTTATGATTAAAATAAACTTGATGTCATCATTCAACTGAAAGTTTTCTCCAAAGGTAACTAATGACATTTCAAATGCCAAATTTAAAAGCATTTTCTCAATCTTCTTCCTTCTTTACCTACTATAATTATCTGAACTGTGGATTACCCTCTTTTTCTTGATACTTGGTTTTTAAGATACTTCTCTCTCCTGTTTCTCCTGTTTTCTATTTCCCCAAAACAGTTTTTTCCTCTTCCTACCTTCTCTATTACTGCTAAAGGCACTTTCATCTTTCCAGTCACCATTCTCACAAACTCAATTCTCATTCTTTCACACACATCCTATAGCCAATCTGTTGCCATATGCTGTTATTTCTTAAAGACTTCTTTTGTATACATTCCCTTCTCTACTATGAGCTTGCTGCAGGCTCTCATCCCCTTGTGCCCCAGACTATTGCTATAACTTGCTGGTTGATGTCCCTACATCATGTCTTTGTCCATTCCAGTCTGTCCTCCACTCAGATATCAAAAGGATTTTTGCAGTTGTACCCACTTTATCCTTCTATTCAATAAATTACACTGGCTCCCTATTACTTTTAGGATCAAATATAAAATCATTTGTGTTGTTTTTTAAAGTTCTCCATTATCTGCTTCCTTCCTGCCTTTTCAGTCTTCTTCCATTGTGTTCCTCTCTACATACTTATGATCTTAGTAATACTGTCCCTCTTCCTATTCTTCTCATAAGATACTTCATTGCTTAACTGTCTACATTTTCATTAACTGTCCCTCTTGCCTAAAATGTTGTTTTCCTCCTCATCTCAACCTCCTAAGTTCTTAGAATTCCCTCGTTTCAACTAAAGTCCCATTGAATGCAGGATGTCTTTCTGACTCCCCTTAATCTTAGGATTTTCCTTTTGAAGACACCTACAATTTATTTTAACATATGTTGTTTATATGTAGTGGTCTGATTGTAGGTTCCCCCCTACTTTTGGCTATGAGCTCCTTGAGGGCAGGGAACACTCATTTGCCTTTCATTATATCTTGAATTCTTAACACTATTCCTGGCACAAAATAAGGACTTAATGAATGCCTTTTAAATGACTGATAATTTGTACTGCATTACTATAGCCTGTGAGAATCCACTCACCCACCTTCCACAATGAAGAATCAGATTAGCAAATATATAGTGAGAAATTTGCTATGATACTGCACTTAATCTCATGCTAGCTAGCTCGCATTTATATAGTACTTACCATGTACCAAGCACTAAATGCTTTCCACTTATCTCATTTTACCATTACAAGACAATGGAAGACAATTGTTATTATTATTCTCATTTTACAGATGAAGCAGACTTGGTTAAGTGAGGCACCAAATTCACAATAAGCATCTGATACAGGATTTGAATTGAAGTTTTTCTGACTCCATACCTGGCATTGTCCTGGACCACTTAGAGGTCCACACCCAAACCAGAATCTTTTTTTATAACATCCCTAACATCTAGTCATCCAACCTCTGCTTGATCCATAAATACAGGGGAATGTCACCCTGTTTTGCGGCTGTCCCAAAGGAAATCATAGAGAAAGTCTATTGCCTTAGCATGACTCAAGTCTCAGATGGCTTGTTTTCCTATCTGCCTTATCCCTGAAAATACTTTTCTTTTTTAAAAAAATTTTGATAATAGCTTTTTATTTTCAAAATACATGCAAAGATAGTTTTCAACATTCACCTTGTAAAACTTGTGTTCCAAATTTTTGTCCTTCCCATCCCTCCAGCCTTCTCCTCTAGACAGAAAGCAATAAAATGTATGTTAAATATGTACAATTTGAAGATACTTTCTAAAGAAAAGAGTGACATTTAAAATATTAGATTGAGCTGAGCACTTTACTCAAAATACCTAGCCCTATAGCTTAGCTTTTTTGCTCTTCTTTGAGAAAACGGTACAATCACATTCTTCCCAAGTTGACCTCCTTCTAGTTTCTTATGAAAAGTAAGATTCCTAGTGAAGATAAATTAATTGTTTTTCCTCTGATTAATATTTATTGCCCTATCCAGAAGCAGAAGATACTTCCATAATACCCTCAGTGAGTTTTTTAAATGAAAAAAAAAAAACATTTACTTAATGTAGCATGTTTTGTTCTTTCTGGAATTTCCAGGCAACGAGCTAAAATTTAGAAATAAATAGAGTTACTACAATAAATTAGAAGGAAGTGAAGTTTATTAGGTCATGGACATTAGTTTCTAGTATTAAGTAAAACTGCTTCTTTTTGAAATTGATTAGAGAAATACTTGTGGTTTTAAAAAAAATTTGATTCTGTGAGAACAAGCAGTTTTCAGAAGAAATCAAAGCTATCTATACTCATACAAAAATGCTCTAAATCATTATTAATTAGATAAATATAAAGGAAAGCAACACTCTTACCATCTAATACCTATAAGATTGGCTAATATAATAGAAAAAGAAAATGATAAAGCAATGTAGCAAAATAGGGACATCAATGCATTGTTGGTAGAGTTATAGACTAATTCAACCATTCTGGAGAACAATTTAGAATTATGCTCAAAGGGCTATAAAATAGTATATACCTTTTTACCCCGTAATTCTATTTACTATTAAGTCTGTACCTCAACAAGATCAAAGAAAAAGGAACTACACATACAACAGTCTTTAAAGTAGCTCTTTTTGTGGTTGCAAAGAATTGAAAATAGGGAATGGCCAGACAAGTTGGGTTATATGATTGTGATGAAATACTATTATACTCTAAGAAATGGCTAGCAGGATGCTTTCAAAAAAATTGGGAAGACTTACATGAGTAAATGAAATGAGCAGAGCCAAGAGAACATTGTACACAGTAATAGCAATATTGTATGTTGATCAATTGTAAATGACAACTATTCTCAATAGTACAAATGATCTAAGATAATTCTGTGGTCTTATGATAAAATATGCAATCCACCTCCAGAGGAAGAATTAATGGAGTCTGAGTTCTGATTAAAGCATACTTTTCTCTTATTAAAGCTTTTTATTTGGAAAACATGCATGGGTAATTTTTTATCATTGACCCTTACAAAGCTTTCTGTTACAACTTTTTCCCTCCTTCCTCCTACTCCCTCCCCTAGATGGCAGGAAGTCTAATATATGCTAATTATGTTAAAATATTTGACAAATCAAATATGTATATACATATTTATACAGTTATCTTGCTGTACAAGAAAAATTGGATCTATAAGAAAATAATCTGAGAAGGAAAACATAATGCAAGCAACATCTATAGAGAGTGTGAAAATGCTATGTTGTGGTCCACCCTCAGATCCCAGAGGCCTCTCTCTGGGTGTATATGGCTTTCTTCTCACTGAACAATTGGAACTGTTTTGAAACATCTCATTGTTGAAGAGAGCCGTGTCCTTCTGAATTGATCATTATATAGTCTTGTTGTTGCCATGTATAATGATCTCCTGGTTCTGCTCATTTCACTTAGCATCAGTTCATGCAAGTCTCTCCAGGCCTCTGTCATTATTCCTGGCTAGATTTTTGTTTGTATTTTCTTTTGCAATATGACTAATATAAGTTTTACAGGACTGCAAATGTACAATCTTTATCAAATTGCTTGCCTTCTCAAGGAGAAGGGAGGAAAAGGAGGAAGGAAATTAATATCAAATTCAATTTTTAAATAATGTTAACATTTTTGTTTACATGAAATTGAGAAAATATATTTTAAATTAAACTTAAAAAATATTTTTTTAATTTGATTCTAATCTGTAACCCCCAAATGGGTCCATATATGTCCTCCTCAATTTCTCACCAGGTCACTATATAAGAATGCTAATCAGTGTTATTGTGCAGTCTGGATTAGCATATAAAGGTTTTCCCATGGTTCATGATCAAAATTGCCATTCCTAGTTCTGGTCAATTGTGTGAAAAATTGGGGCTCTACTTCTAGTTATGTATGAATCAAAGCTAAAAAAGCTTTTATTATGAAATTTTAAATGATTTCCTGGTTGACTGAGGGACCAGAAGATATGATAATCCAAAGTAGCTATAAAGAAGGAGTAACTGCACTCTTAGTCATTCTCATTATTCTCCTCCTTTTTAGTTGCAGTTATGCCACCAAAAACTATGTCAGCTTGCAGCTGATTTTGATCTGCTTCTGAGAGGTAGATAAGTTGAGTGGCTCTATCTCTCATCCCCAACCTCCATGTGAACCTGAATGCATGACATCTAAATCATATATCTCACTTTAGCTGGTTAAAAACCCAAAATTTGCTATAATTGCTATAACATAAAAACAGGGGTTTTTCCATTTTGAAGCCTATTCCTGAAAAAAAAAATATTGCTGTTGAGCTAAAGATATTTTATAATGATTCAGTGTCTTTGTGCATTTTTTCATGTTTCTTATCATTTTGTTTATTTACTATGCTTATTAAAGTTTTCTTTTTCTCTATAAATGTTAGCTATTATTGAGATCTCAAGATTATTTTACTAAAATTTGTTTTCATTATGTAAATCAGAAAAGTGTAAGAGGTTAGAATAAATTTGTACATTAAATGAACTGTCATGAACTGCTTTTTGAGGATGAATATCTTAATTCTAATAAAGTTCTAACAGATACCAGATGACCACTTATGGAAGATATTGGGGAAGAAATTGTGCTTTAGAACAAGGTTGGCTTACATTCTCCTTAATGCTAATATCTTTAATCTTCTGATTACATTCAATTTATTCTTTTATTAGACTGTGAGCTCCTTGAGAGCAGAGACTATGTTTTGCCTTTCTTTGTATCCCTGGCCCTTAGTACAATTCCTGGCACTTAGTAGTCACTGAATAAATAATTGTTGACTGACTGACTAATATAACAATACTCACTAGCCACTGTTGGAAAAGAAATCTACAATTTAGTCAATAGTTGTTGAGGATGTTAGTCAACATATTCTATTTTAAAAGAGAAGTTATGACATATTTTATTCCATTTAAAATGTAACTTCAGAGTGCAAATTGAAGCATAATTTTTTCACTTTATTTTCTTGCTTTTTTAAAAATATGGTTGATATGGAAATAGGTATTGAATTTCCAGTATATAATTCATATTATGTTGCTTTCCTTGTCAATGAGTATGGGTAGCACTGGAGGGAGAGAGAAAATTTAGAATTCAATTTTTTAAAATGAAGGTTAAAAATAAATAATTGAAAGACTTAGCTTTTAAAAAAGTTTTGTTGCTTAAAGAAATAATTACCAGCTGAAAAAATATATGAAAGAACTCATTTCTCCCATACCACTTTTTAAATAGATAATGGTATATGGAAAGAGAGAGACAGAGAGATAAAGATAGAGAGAGAAGAGAGACAGAGACAAAGAAAGTTCAGAGAGACAGTGGAAAACAGAGACAGTCACAAAGAGGGAGACAGAGATAGAGACACAGAGGCAAAGAGTTCAGAGAGATAGAGAAAAACAGAGAGAGAGAGAAAGAGAGAGAGAGAAGGAAAGAAGGGGGGAGGGAGAGAGAGAGATGCCCCTTGTTTTTACATTATAATTATTTCTCAATATAGTCTCCCCTACCCATGAAGCTCTCTATATAAGTAAACCCTGAACAATAATGATGTAATTTTAAAAAAACACAACAAAGTGAATCAGAATGTTATTTAATTAAATATTAATTGTACCTCAAGAGGAAAAAAATGAGAAAAAGGATTTTCCTTCTTTGTTGGAGAAGTGAGGAATTATTTATGTGGAGTGTTGCCTAAACTATCAAAAGCAGTAGAAGTTGATTGGATTTGCTTGTCTCCTTTTTTGTTTTTTGTTTTTTTTTCTTTTATTATAAGGAAAAGCCTACTAGAGAGGGGGAGCTATATTCAGAAAGGACCATCATGTAAAAACAAAAATCATAAGGCCACTCTGTCTTCTCTCTATCTCTGTCTCTCTCTGTATCTTTCTGTCTGTTTCTCTTCCTCCTCCTCCTTTTTCTTTTTTACTTCTTCTTTCCCTTTATCATTATTATTATTTTATTACTATTATATATTATCATTAACAAAAAGTAGTAAGCCTTTTAAGATCTTTGTGGTATCATTTAATTAAAAGTTGCTGTAAGCTCTTCAGAGTGTTCTAATTGACCTGGAAGTTCATCTAGCTCCTGGAACCTAATGAAAACAAATGAGTTTTTAAGTCCTTAATAATTATTATACTTGTATCCCAGTTTAAGATGATAAGTTAGTAGTTCAAAATCAAATTGCATTTGTCTTTTAAGCTGGTATCACTAATTCTTTGCATTCCTTAATTCTAGCTAAGTCTTTGTTTCCCTTCTAGACTTGTTTAGCTGATTATATAATCATCCACAAAGGGTTTCATAATATGACTTGGGAGAACAGTTTCATTGTTATACATTATTCTGAAAAGTATGGACCTGTGAAAATCATATACAGTTTATTTCCAAAAGACAATGAAGTTTCAGAATTTGAGGAAGCAACATCCATTTTCTATCACTGTGCATTTCCAGCATTGTAGGTGACAGTAGGGATGTGTAGATAGTTACTAATATACATAATTTTAAATCTGATTGGTTTATGTTACCATTCTATCTTGGACTTGGGAGTTACTTAGATGTCAATATTCCTATATGTTTATTATCCAAAATCACATTATGACACTGAGCACTGTAATTATTAATTATACAAATGCCTAATCTTTGTGTGCTGGTGGATAGTGCCACAAGATATTTTGTTATTTCTATAAACACTTAACAAATACAGCTTTTCACTTTTATGTGCTTGGGCAAACCTGTGCCTAGAATCTAAATAGAGAGGGAAGAGACAGAGAGGCACACACATATATACACACAGAGAGACAGAAAGAGACAGAGACAGAAAGACAGAGAAAAAGAGGAGAGAGAGACAGAGAGACAGACAGAGAGAAACAGAGAGCAAGACAGAGGGGGGGAGGGAGGGAGGGAAGGAGGGAGGGAGAGAGGGAGAGAGGGAGAGAAAGAGAGAAAGAGCTCATGTACAAAAGAAGGGAAAGCTTCTGGAGGACACAGGAGGGGATGGATGGAATCAAGAGTATAAGTATATGAGTTTGACACTGGCAAGAAAAAGGGCCAATATATTCTCTTAGATTTGAGCAAACGGTAAGAGAATAAGGCATGAAGTGATGTAAAGTATAGAAATGAAGAAGTGAAGGAGCTCTTAGTGGAAAGCCTCCATTTTTTTTCAGGCAAGATTTTCTTCTGAGAAGGTAGAAGGTGGTGGTATAAGTGATTTTAACAGAGAAATGATGTTCTGAAAAGCTTTTGTGTTTATAGTCAATGTGATAAATGGTCAGTCAAGGAAGATCTCCATGAAGCTATATGATCCAGTCAAGATTAGATTCTCTTTCAAAAGATATATTCAGCCATAGTTGAATTCATAGTACTCTGCATAGGTAGAGTAAGCAGATTCCTACAAAATGTAGTTTTGAAGAGATTGACAGCTCTTGTCACCACCATCACTCAAAGTCCTCTTCTACCAGTAGGTAAAGCCTGAAATTCCTTTAAATGGAAATAGAATTCAATTAGATGTATAATAAAAATTTAATGCAAGTTGTTGTTCAATTGTATCTGACTCTTTGTGAACCTTTTGGTGGTACTTTTAGCCATTTTCTTCTCCATCAATATAGGATTTTATAAATGAGGAACCTAAGGCAAATAGAATTTACTTCCTCAGGATCATACAGCTCATTAAACTGAATTTGAACTCAGGACTTCTTGACTCTAGGTTTTCTACTCTATCTACGAAGCCACCTACCTGCTCTAAATACAAATAGCCTCACTATATTTAATCCATTGATCCAAGTTCACACGGTGGCATAAATGACTCATATCATGATTCTTTCTAAAGAGCAAATTATAAGAGTGAGGAGAGAATATTAGACAAAATTTTGAAAAAATTTAGGAGAGAATGGAGGGGCAGAAAAGAATGGGTACAGAAAGATAGAACTAATATTGCCAAAATAAAATTTAATTTGCTTCCTACTTTTGCTCCATGCTGTGCCTATGCCTAAAAAAATGATAATCAGTATAGTTCTAAACTGATTTTTGTATTCCATGGAATTATTGTGACCTTCAGATAAGGGACAAAATAATGGCTCCCTTTATTGACTAAACATTTATGTGTTATCTTTCTGATACCTGATGTAATATGTATTTAGTGTGAATGACTAAGACCAAAAGTCACAAACAAATACATTCATTGAATGAAAATTCATTCATCCCTCAGTGAACTTTTTGCTCATTTTAATTCAAGGCATAACACTTATTAAGCCTTCTGTTTTTCCACAGTCTTAGAAATTACACCTGGTCCAAAGTATGTCACCCCTGCCAAGTATTATGCTTGCAGATTCTTCAGTGGCTTTCTCATTCTAATTTTGTTTCTTTATAATCCTACATGGCATGCTTCTTATAAAATAGCATTACCCAATGTGCAAAATAATGATTGTTCTGGATAAATAATACAAGACAATGAGCCACAGAGTAGTGTATGAATTAGAGAAAAATCAGTGAGATGAGTTCTGCTAATTACTGGAAAAATTTAAGAAGTCATTCTAGAGGCCAGTAATAGGTAAAGAGAAATTAAGTTGAGTCAGTACAAGAAATACATTTTGACTGGGATTGAGAAAGATATTGAAAAGAGATTAATTGCAAAGTATAAGGAAACAGTAGTGCTTTCCATAAATATGCACTGATTTAAAAATATAATGTTCCTTCCTATTATTTTACTGTTATTAAAAAAAACTTTAGCTGAAACATAGCAGAGAAGATAAGAATAGGTCAAATGTACTTCACAACTCATAATGCCCTCTTTCCTTATGCCACAAAAGGAAAAAAAAAAAAAAGAAGGAAGAGAAAAAAAGTGGAAAAGGAATTTTCTGAACTGGTTTATGGTCAGTATTTGAGAAGTATTTCAATCCTGAGTACCAAGAGACGGCATGGCATAATTGATAATGCTGATGGATTTCACACCCAAAGAGATCTAGGTTCAAGACCTGTCTCAGACACATACTAATTATATGAGTACGGTTGAATAATTTAACTCTTCATTCTTTATCCTTTCCCCTAGCAACTCTCTATGACTATCATTAATAGGTGAATGGCCTATTAATATCTGTGGAAAGCACCTGAAGTTTCCTATTGAGTAGAAATTACATTCAGACCGTTTATTTCCCCTCTTCCTCTCAAAAAATGAGCATACTTCTGCAAAGCCTTGTGCCTATCCAAATATAGAGAGTAAAAGGAAAGAGAAAGTATTTTGGATGATAAAAGTAATTAGTCAGCACAATTTCTCTCCCCAAACTCCTATTGCTCCTTAAAGATAATAAAGGCATTAAAGACAAGAAATTTGAGAACCAGATATTTGCTGCTCTATATTATCTTCTTTATTAAAAACCATCTCATCTTATCTTTAACTCCTTGCTTTTTAAAATGAAGAGAAATATTGATTAAGGGAAAGGATTATTATCTACTCCCTATAGTCACCCTAGCTGACAATGGAGTCCCGTGGCTTCCATAGACCTAGAATTAAGCAATCAAAGGCTGAATCTAGAAGGTCCTCAAGCAGAGCCAGAGTCCAGATGTTGGATAAAAGGAGATTTCATGTAGCTGTGGAAACAAAGATGCTGAGTCTGCCAAAGGGAAGAATTAGAAGTTTGAAATTATATGGAAAACAAGTGAGAGAAAAGTGAGGTTTTGAAGACAGTATGATATCAAAAAAGGATTATTTTGTGGACAGTGTTTTGAAATAGCTGAAAAAGGAAAGGAGGGGAGAAAAAAATTTCTTTATCAGGTAACCAGACACTGAAGTTTTGCCTTCAGGGAAAAGTATGAATTTTATGATATTCCATCCAAGAAAAAGAATTTGTAATAAACAGCAGCTCAAAGACCAGGAAGAAGAATTAGGAATAAAACAGGTCATAAAAGATGAAAAGAGAAGTCCTTTAAGATGAATCCTATAATTTTCTCTGAGAGTTTTCTATAATCATGCTTCTCTTGGTAAAAAGTTAAAGAAGCAAATTTGATAGAATTAAAAGCTAGATTCCTGAATGCTCAGGTCCCTTGCAATTTCTGCAACTTCCACTGTACAAGTCTGCTGTTATTTGAGCAACATTTACAATTTCTTTTTCAGCTGAAGCTAAGGCTGTGGGACCATCTGAACAGATAATGCAATAACTGTGAAAGTTCAGAGCAGGCTGAACAAAACAAAATATGTTTTTCCTGCTTTATGCAAACTAAACATATTGTCAAGGTTTTAAAGCAATGAGTACAAAATATTCACAAAATATAGTAATTTCATAAGTAGCCAAGCAGAAGATGAAATAAATGGAAATGCTCCTAAGTAGGAGTTTAATCAAACTGTATAGATATGCCAAACTTTTTTCCATTCTGAATATCAATTCATGAATATTTTTTCTTAAAGGGACATCCTGTCAAGCTAGCCCTAATAAAAATTTAAAAAAACATTCGTTTTTCATTTGCCCTTCATAACATTGTGCCATTAAGAATTCCAGTGATAGCTTTGTTGTTTGGGCTTGTTTTCTTCAACCTTTTGCAAAAACAAGGAACAGAATCAAAATATCCTTATTATTCCATTTCCTGTTACAAATGAATCAAATTAGATTGAAGGTAGCCTATCTTTCCTGACCTTGTGCATATGGCCTAAGATGTTACAGAAGATCTGTTGGCCATTTTTCCCATCCCTCCTTCTCAAAGTATAACAGCACACCCTCCCAAAGTCAAGGAAGTTAAAAAAAAACTAAACTAAAACAAAAATGGAACAGAAATCCACCATTATTATACAAGATGATACAAGGTAATGCCATAGAGAAATCTATACTGAGCTTCCTTGCACAAACTCAAATATATGAGTATGTATTTTATCCTAAAGGGATTTAGGGAAACCCTACTGAGGTTCTAATATGCTATGTTTCTAACCTCAACTTTGATATGACAGTCAGAGAATGATGCCAATTACTCAAAACCAAATTTTACAATTCAGAATAAAAATTAGTTTCTGAGAAACGATGGTTAAGGAGGTCTCTAAATGCAGACGAAATCTATAAAAGAAAAAATGGCTCACAAAGACTACCCTATAGAGGAGATTTTGTCAGAATTCAGCTGAAACAGAGGATTGTTCATGATGACAGCTCCTGTGTTCTTTTGTATTATTGCTCAAGGAAAAAGTATGATTCACAGGAAAAAATAACATTTATTAAGATTGTGAGTTGTTTTGCAGATGAGATCTTAGGGACTATTGTCCCCCACAGGTTCATTCTCATACTTTCCTAGAAAAATAAAAGAATTGTGGTTCTTTTTTATAACTCACTTAAAAGAAAAAAAATGATCATCTAAAACTTATATTGATTTTCTGTAGTGTGGCAGGAGAGGCAAGAGGATGCAGAGTAATCAGGCTCTCCTATCTATATTATCCCAGATTTGATCTGAGAGTTTTTACTCTTATCAGAAATAGAGTGTCATTATGTCAGAATTTCTTTAGGATTGCCTGCTGTTGTGATGTCAAGTACTTTACACATTCTCTTTAAGAGTCTGCAAGAGTCCAACTAGACTGTTGTATATTTCTTCAATAGCTTTCTAATTCAGTAAGAGCCCAAGGAAAAATGATGGATCCTTCAACTGGGATAAGTAGCTGTATCAAATATTTTTAGGTCCATAGGTGGGTAGTGGATATAGTGGATAGAAACCTGGACCTGGTGTCAGGAAAATCTTATTTCAAATTAGCTTTTTAACCTATGGTAAATCCCTTAAACTCTCTAAGTCTCAGTTTTATATATACTTGTGTTCAAAAAAATCAACCTAACTGAAACTGCTAGATCCATGTTTACACAGCAGTTTGTCTAAAAAGGTCTAAGAAATTTGACGAACTTCAAACTCAAAACAAGTAAGAGTATGATATAGTACCTAATAAAACAAATGCCAACTTAAGCTAGGTTAAAATATGTATACCCTCCAGATAAAAGGATATCATACCTTCTTTTTACTCTACCATTATCAAATTACTCCAGGAATATTGTATTCAATTCTAGATACCATGGTTTAAGAATGATAGCTAATACCCTGGAGAGTATCCAAAGACCAAACAAAATATTGAAGGGACTTTAGTCCAGCTCATGTGAAGACCAGTTCTAAGAACTGAAACCTGAAAGCCAGAGGAAGACTTGGTAGAGGATATTGAGGCGTGATTGCTGTTTTCAAGTACTTGAAGGACTGCTATATGAAAAGATCAGAGTTGTTCTCTTTGGCTCAGAGAAAAGAATTAGGAACATCTGGTAAAAGTTTGAGAGAGGGAAATTCAGTCTTTTTATAAAGAAAATTTCCTAACAATTACAGTTGTCCAAAAATGAAATGATATATCTGAAGATGTTATGAATTCTCCTTCCTTCGGGACCATTAATCAGAAGCTGAAAATGATCACTTAGTGGTTATGTTGTATTGAGGATTCTTTTTGTATAGAGGTTAGATACTTGGCAGCTAAGTGAAGGATTTCCTAGAATGGGAAGAGATTTGAGGCAAGGAGACCAATTAATAGGTTAATGTAATAATCCAAGAAAGAGATGTTGAGGACCTGTGCTGAGGCAGGGAAGGGTGAATGCAGAGAAGGTGACATATGCAAGAGATATTTTGAAGGTCAAAAAAGATTTGACAGCAGTTTGGATATGTGTGGTAAGTTTGAAAGAGGAATCAGGAATGATAGCAAGGTTGCCTGGGAGACTGGAAGGGTAGTGTCCTAGACAATAAATGTTTCCTGACCCTTTTTAATACTATTTTTTTAAGAATAAGGAAAAGAGGAAATTGAATAAGCAAACTGAAGAAAGTGAACTTTCCAGTGAACTTCTTGTAAAGTGATAGAGTCAGGACTTTCAGCCCTGGTCCTTCAAGTCTCTTGTTTGGCTCTCTGAATAATAATGCTTTCACAGTTTACTTGGAGAAATGGTAGGGGAGGGGAAGAGGTAGACTCATATCATTCATTCTAACCAGTAATCCATGCAAAATTATTATCCTCAGTGGGGATATGGATCTGTGATTTCATGATATAAGAATTTCCTGGCTGAGAAAACTTTTCATGTCAGATTTGCAACTTATAGCCTTAAAGAATTTCCTAGGGCAATGAATAATAGGCATGACTTACCTAGGTCACACAGCCAGAGAGGAGTACTTGAACTCAGGTTTTTCTGGCTTCCAATAACTCTATCAAAGATAATAATCTTTAACATCAACTGTTATGATTTTTATATCTTTATGTTTTACAGAATATTAATAACTAATACTACCATAATGTGTCTAGCTTTTCTAGATACTCACATTTGTTCAATTTAATTCTATTATACCACCAAGCTTCACATCAGGTTGTATAATTCTGATGATTTTTATACATATTGGAATATTACTTATTTCAGAGGAATAAATATTACCTTGAAGTTGAAAATGAAATGTAATATCCCCAGTAACTAAAATCTTGCGTGTAATAGGTATTTTAAAATATATTTTCTCCACATAAAATGGTATTCTTTCTTCTTTTTTCTTATCCTTTTCTTTTAAGATGTAGTTATAAATATGATGTGGTCACATGATGAGGTTTGAGAGAGCAGCTGAGGCACAAAGAATGTGAAAAATCATAATGATGCATTCTTCCTGCTAAAAGGTATCTTTATTAATGAGTAAAAGTCACAGAACAAATCCAAATATGATTTTATGCCACACCTAAATATGATTTTATGCCATACTTTGGGAAGGGGCAATTTTTATAGACAGAGGGAAGGGAGGAGAGACCAGGAGAAAAATGGGGAGATAAGGGATGTTTTAAAGGAATCTATGAGGAGTTGGGGAGATGCTTGAAAAATAAAACTGGGGGATATTTAAAGGATAAAATCAGGGAAGAGTTGGGGAGAATGCTTGAAGGATAAAGACAGAGTCAGGAGGGAGTTGGAAGAATACTTGAAGGACAAAGTCAGGGGAGAGTTGGGAGAGTTGAGAAGATGGTCTCAGGGTGAATTAAGGAATTTCATTCTTAAGGGGAAAATAAGCTGGCTTGAGTACCATAAGATACATCTTTCCAAAGCCTTATGCAAGTTATGAATATTATCTTATCATGTCTCAATGTTACCTATGATGTCAAAGACGCTTTCTTTCATTAGGAAACATTTTAGACCAAAGTGATCTCTCCTTCCCCTCTAATATTATTCAATACCCATATCACTCACTGAAAACACCAAAAACTCCCTGTTTTGTTAATTATTTTTTCATATATAAAAATCTTATCACATATAAATAAGATCCTTCCACTACTAGATCTGTATCTCAAGATCATAAAAAATGGAACAAGATCTATATGTGCAAAAGAAAATTTTTATACCAGCCCTTTTTTGGGTGGTAAAATACTGGAAATTGAGGGAATGTCCATTAATTGGGGAATGGCTAAACAATGAAATGTAATGTGTAATAAGAAATGATGAACAGGCAGATTTCAAAAAGACCTTGAAATACTTACATTAACTGATACAAAGTGAAATGAGCAGAACCAAAAAAATATACACAGTATCTGCAACATTGGATGATGAATGATTCAGTTCTCAGCAAAACAATGATCTAAGATAAATACAAAGGTCTTATGAAGGAAAATGTTAATCATATCTAAAGAAAGAACTGATGAGCTCTGAGTACAAATAGAAGCGTACTTTTTTCACTTATTTTATTCTTTTTCATGATTTTCATTTTCTTGATCTATTTCTTCTTTCACAATTGTGACTAATATGGAAATATGTTTTACATAATAGTGGTGTGTAATCTATATCAAATGATCTACCATTTTTGAGAAAGGGAAGAAGAGGGGAGGAAAGGAGGAAGGGGAGAAAATTTAAATTCCAAGTTTTGTAAAAAAAAAAATGAATGCTATAAATTGTCTTGCCATGTAATCAGGAAAGAAATAACATATTATAAAGATGAATTATAAGATCCTTGAGGAACTTTAATCACCATTGCTAACATTTAGGTTTGTAGGAGATTTGTATACATTATTTGATTTGATTCTCACATCCTTTGCAATGCTTTTGCAGATAGGTGCTCAGTTAGAATCTATTGATGGCTTTAAAAATCAGCCTTACCATTTTACTAAATAATTCTTATTATTATATGAGTTTCTTCCCATTAATTTATTCAATATTTTTTTCAATAAGGAAGATGATATTTCACAACTAGGAGGTAAGAGAACAACAAGGTCTCAGCTATATTGTTAAAAGATTTTTTTATTTCTTTACTTCAAAAGAGGAGCAGAATTCTTGTGATTTGGTTTTTTACTTTCAGAATGCATTTTTTTCTAATTTTATTTTCTATTATCTTCCCTGTAGTTTTCTTAACTAGAAAGTTCCCATTCTTTCTACCTTCCTTTAATTTTTTTCTCAATATGAAGTAATACAGGATGTCTTCAAAGTCCTGTTCTAATGAACCTTGTAATATCTTCTGTATTCCTTGTCACATATCCAAATCCTCTTGAACTGACTATTTATTATTCTTCCTTCATTCCAAGAGCTTCCCAAACAGCTCAATTTGCTATCTTCTTTCAAATTGCATTCTTTTTATTCACTCTTCTAGATCATTTAAAAACCAACTTCAATTTCACCTGTTTTCAAGATATAATTTGTTTTGTCTAGATTTTCTTAGTGGAATCTCTTTTTTTTCTACATGTCTTTGAGCCAGTTTTAATTTTGGTAATCTGTTCTATTTTCTTTTCCGTTTATTTCTTTGTTGCTGCATCAATACTAATGCACATTTTCTTTCTCTATTCCTTTCTCATGGGGCAGGGAATTTTCCAATTTTATTTCACATGAATTTGTATGGTCTCAATGTGGAGATCTTTGTATTACAGCATTCTTAACTGTATATTTCTACTTTTATTCCATATCATGAATTAAGATAATATTTCTAACCACAAAGTTCTTTTCTTGAAAGTCTCAAGGAACAGCATGAAAAGTTAGGGGATTCCTACTATACATCTTAAATTAGAAGTTCCACAGAGTCCTCAAACTCAATATATTTCAAACGGAGCTCATGATCTTTCCCTCCAAATGCTCACGTCTTCCTATTTCCCCATTACTTTTAAGAGTACCATCATCTTTTAATTTGGACTCTCATCCTAAGTGTCATCCTCAATTCTTTGCATTCTCTCTCTCTCTCTCTCTCTCTCTCTCTCTCTCTCTCTCTCTCTCTCTCTCTCTTAGTCTCCTTGCTATTCCTCAAATAAAACGCTTCATTTCTTAGCTACATGTATTTTTGCAAGGTGAGTCCCATGTCTGGAATGCTCTCTTTCCTCATCTCTGCCTTCCCTGGTTTCTTTCAAGTCTCACTTTTTGTAATAAGCCTTTCCTAGTCCCTTTAATTGCTTTCCTTTTCCTCTAAGAAAACCCTCAATTTATTATTTATATATAGAGAGAGACAGATAGAAAGAGATAGAGTTGTTTTCAGTAATATCAAATTCTTCAAGTGCCTTTGGGGGTTTTCTTGGCAATGATATTGGGGTGGTTTGCTATTTTCTTCTCCAGCTCATTTTACAAATGAAGTAACTGAGGCAGAATTAAATAACTTGCCCAGAGTCACACAGCTAGTATCTGAGGCTGGAATAGAATTTAGGTCTTCCTGATTCTAGGCCTGGCACTGTGTGTGTGTGTGTGTGTGTGTGTGTGTGTGTGTGTGTGTGTGTGTATACACCCACGTGCATGCACAAACGTGCACACATATGCATTATGTATGTATAGCAATACATTGTGTGTACATGTGTATATGTAAGTGTGTATGTATCTACACATGTGTGTTATATGTATCTACACACAAATATATATATATATATTTATTTATTTATTTATTTTGGCACATAGGCATTTGCATGTTGTGTCCCCAAAATTATCAGCTCCCTTACTCCCCTAACGCAGTGACTCTTTTTGTCTTCTGTGTCACCCAGTACATAGCATAATGCCTAGAATATAGCTGGTATTTAATAAATGCTTCTTGACTAGTCCCTACCTGATTCTAAACAATGTTGAAAGAATTGATGAGATAATCTATAAAACAAGAAAGTAATTTCATCATCATTGCTGACATTTATATGAGACTTAAAGATTCACAAAGCTCTTAATATATGTTAATTCCTTTATATAAATGCAGAATATTATATCTGCAATATTATGTGACATTATTACTGGTGTCTTGCTAAAAGGAATATAATTACATCCATAGAACTATTTCTTTTATCCAGAAGAAAGACAAATTGGTGTGGCAATAGTGGCAATAGGACTGGATTCTGAGTCAGAAGAGATAGGTTTGAAACTTGGCAATATTATTTATATGCCTGTTTTTCTCCAATCTGCCAAAAATTACTTTGTGTAGATTTCATATTCATCTATCTGTACACATATTGAAAGCAACAAGGAAAGATTGTGGAGAGTTTTAAAAGTTAAAATGAAAAGTTAAATAGTTGTCCATAACACCCAGACATAGAAAGGACAATCCAAATCTCGAGGCCCTCTGCTTGACTTTTGTTAGGCATGTTGAGCTTTTGCTGGAGCCCAGTAAGCCTCGATACACTGACCTCAGAAGGTCTTTGCACCTTGCCATCTAGGCTTGTCTCTTAAGGGATATCTCCCCACCATTTTACTTTGTCTACTAGAGTGGATGCATATACACATACATGGGTACATATATACATATGCATATCAATAAATAGAATATCTATATTGTATGCATATAAACATATATGTATTTATTCACTTAACCAGCTTTCCATTTTTGCTTATCTTCCCTTCACATGATCACATTACTTCTTACATCATAAGTAATCGCTTTGTAATTTAAGAGCATCTTCAATATTATATGTTGGCCCAATGTTACCCAAAAGAAAGCCTCAAAAAGTAAGGCCACTATCCCAGTTATATTGTTGTAAAATTCGAAGACCTTAAGGATGAGTTCTATATCTTATGATAACAACTGCGGTTCTTTGCAAGTGGGTTTTCAGTTGCCATGGAAAAGATTCATGGAGCAACACCAAACAAATAAACATGCTTTCTCTGGTGCTTCTGGAATTTTTGCTAAAACCTAATTCCTCCACCTGAGATAACATCCTAGAACGTCCTTAATGTTCAGTTCCCAATATACTATTATTTTGTGGTTCCCAGAATTTTAGGATGGAGCATACATTGTGTACTTTATTAGAAAAACTTTCCAATAAGAACATTGCATTTTTTACCTGAAAAAAAAATACTAACCAGTCTTTTATTGATCATAATCACATAACTGGATATCATAAAATTCAAAACAAATATTTAAAATGAAAATTTAAAAAATCTTCCTTTAAATTTATATATTTTAAACTAAGATTTAAAAACATCTCAGTGGTCTATGCTTGAGGGAGAATAGTTTCTTTTTTTAAATTCTGAATATAAGAAACTTTTTTAAAAAGAGTATTTTTACATATAAAATGGAACAAAAAAGGATTCTATTTAAAACTGTGAAAACCTAGTAGTTACATCTCACTTTTTAAAAATAGTATGATAAATTCAACAATTCAAAATTTTCCAATTTATCTTGCTTGTCTGTTTTCCTCTTGAACTTCTGTTTTCTATGAATCATTTAAATAACACGATGATCCTCTTTTCTTTTTTCCTTTCTTTCTTTTTTTTTTGGCAATATCAGCCACTCCATTACCACTCCTAAATAAAAATAAATAAATGAAAACATAATCCTTGCCCAAAAAAATAGCCAAACAATTTGACTCATTAGCCACTTCCAAAAACACGTGTTTCATTCTGCACCTTGAATCCTTAAATCCTCTGTCAGGAGAAAGGAAGCATGCTTCCTTATCAGTTAGAACCATGATTGATTGTTGCATTTATCAGTGTTCTTACATCTTTAAAAGTTGTTTTTACAACATTGTTGTTACCATATAAAATGTTTTCCTGATACTACTGACATCACTCTGTAACAGTTTATTAAAAGTTTTTCGAAAACTTTCGGCAGCCATTCTCTAACTGATGAGTATTCCTTTTGTTTCAAGTTCTCTGCTACAGTAAAAACTGCTGTAAATATTTTTGTACATAACTTTTCCCTCTTTTTTTGACCACTTTGAGGTATAGCCTAATAATGGTATCACTGAGTTAGTGCAGTTTGATGACTTTTGGGCAAATTTCCAAATTGCTTTCTAGAATGACTGAACTAATTTACAACTCCAGCAATAATGCAGCAATATCCCAGTCTTTATCAACTCTCCAACAATAGTCATTTTCCATTTTTGTTTTCTTTGCCAATCTAATATATTGGGGAGGTAGAACATCAAAATTCTTTTTATTTGTACTTCTCTATGATTTAAATCATTTTTATGTCTAGTCATTCTTATGTGTATATATATGTACATATATATATGTATGGCATATCAGAATTTTATCAGAGAAACTTTCTACAAAAAAATTACACTTAACAGTTTCTATTCTTAATTTTCACTATGTTGATTTTGTTTGTACCAAAACTTTTCAACTTTATGTAATCAAAATATTTCATGTGATCCTTCATAATCCTTTCTATCCCTTACCTGGTCACATGCTTCCCCTTATCCACAACTGTGATATTTTCTTCCCTTTTTCCTCTATTTTATTTATGATGTAATATTTGATATCTAAGCCACTCATGTATACATTAGGAGTTTATTGTGTCATATAATGTGAGATCTTGACCTAAATCTAATTTCTGCTAAATTCTTCTCCAGGTTTCTCAACAGTTTATCTAATATTAAATGAATCTGTTTGGTATATATAAAACACTGGATTGCTGTTTCATTTGCTTGTTTCATATACTGCATACCTAATCTGTTCCAAAGATGAAATTTTCTATTTTTTAAACCATACCAAATAATTTTGATCATCATTACTATATAGTTTATTTCTTCACAGTTGTATTCATTAGAAAATTTGAGAATCTCAACTCTTTGTCCTTCCAAATTAATTTTGTTATTCTTTTTTCCTAACTCTCTAAAGTAAATTTGGTTTGATTAACATGGAACTAAATAAATAAATTAAAGTAATATTATCATCCATATTGTATTGATAAGGCCCCAACCATGAGAAATTGATTACCATGTATTTAATCTCCCTTTATTTGCATAAAGAATATTTTGCAGTTTTATTTACATAGCTCCGATGTGTCTTCCTAGGTGGATTCATGAATATTTCATATGTTCTGTGATTATTTTGAATAAAATATTAAGACTATAATATTGTATTATGATTATGCATTTGGGGAGGTAAAAAGTTATAGTGAACAATAGCATTATATTAGACCAATATCAAGGTATAAGTCATCAAATTATAGCATTTTAAAAGAATCAAGATAATAATTAGATGTGCACATACACACACATATATATATATATATATGAATATAATGTATAAGAGGTACAAATTAATTTTACTCATTTTAGTCTATTCTTAAAAGAATAATAGATTTAATCCTTGAGAGAATCTTATGAGGTCATCTAGTCCAACTGTCTCATTTGAAAATGAGACCCAGAAAGGTGAGATGCCTTGATCAAGATCACATGGTCAGGGATAGAAAAAAAGCAGGGAGGGACATGAGCTTAGTGCATCTAAATCCAAATATAGTATATGTTCCTTTGTACTAAGCTGGCACAACTGAACTATTATAGCACTTAATAACTTGAAGCATATGACCAACATTTTAAGGAAGATTTTGAGTTATTCATTAAGGATTGAGTAAAAGGAAATAGATTTAAATTGAAACTTAAGGAACTGTTAGATATAACTAAGAATTTTCTGAACATTCATTCAGGTTATTGAAGATGATTGGTGAAACTACTTCTTTTGAGATTTTTTTTTAAAGGAAATAGGTATCTTTGAGTGTGGAGGTAGGGAAATGAACTGAATGACTTCTTGATCTTTTCTATTTGATTCTATAATTCTTCCACGGAGAAAGCTGTCATAAAAGAAAAGTAATATTTTGTTTTGAAAAGAATATATTTCCTTGTATATCTTGTTGGTCATTTTGTAGACTAATAATTGAAATGTAAAGAGCTTTTCAAATATGATTTTCACTTATTTTGTCCATTTTTCTTATTCAGTTACACCATTTATTATATCTAAATTTTGACAGCAAAAAAATAGACTTTCATGATTTTTAGCTTATATTGTCCTTTATTTTCCAGGTCTATGCCATAATGTTCTGCTAATAGAGCTTTTTAGGGAAGGTTTTCAAATACAAATGGGTGATCCTATTTTTAAAAGTGCCTTAATTTTATAATCAGTTCTTAATTATCCACACAAATAAAGGGAAGTCATTAAGTGGATCATCTAAAGTTTCAGAGAATCCAAGAATCATTCCTATTTGATTTTATAAATTTTATTTTATAATTTGTAATTTATAAATTTGTGAACTTTATTTAAAATCCATAATTTATATATAAATTTGATTTTATAAATATGATTTTAAATTTTTTCAATATATTTATAGGTTTTACAGGTGTTTTCCTCTTCTTTTTTAAATCTTGTTATAAAAGATAAGGGAGAAAGAAAGAGAGAGAATTGATATGTATCTAAAAAGGAAGAAATTAAAAATTCAACTAAATGCAAAAATAAAAATTATGAAAATCAAACAAGAAATTAATGAATTAAGAATAAAAAACTATATTGAATTGACAAAAATGAGATTTTTTAGCAAATAAAGTGTATGAAACATTAGCTAGTCTAGTTATTAAAAGAGAAAGGAAAACCATATTTTACATATCAAAATGAAAAGGGAGAATTCACAACAGAAGAGGAACGGTCAAAAACTGTTAAGAGCCACTTTAGCTAATTATATGCCAACTAAAATAACTAATAAGCATTTTCAAATTATCTATATAAGTACATATATTACTCTATTTTGCAATAATTACTTCATTTTAGTCCTAGGGCAAAAATAGAATGCAACTTTTAAAACCACCTTTTTATCCCAGATGCAGAAAAATCCTGGGGAATGACTAAATAAATTATGGGTAATAGAGTATTATTGTCATATAAGAAATGATGAGTAGACTGATTTCAGAAAAGCCTGGAAAAACCCATATGAACTGGTGCTGAGTGAAATGAGCAAAGCCAGGAGAACATTGCTCACAGCAACAACAAAATTATTTGATAATCAACTAGGATAGATTTAGCTCTTCTCAGAAATGCAGTGATCCAAGACAATTTCAATAAACTTGGGATAGAAAATGCCATCTGCATCCAGAGAGAAAGCTATAGAGATTGAATACAGATCAAAGTGTACTATTTTTATCTTTGTTGTTTGCTTTTTCTTTCTCATGGTTTTTCCCTTTTGTTCTGATTTTCCTTTCACAACATGACTAATATGGAAATATTTTTCAAATGATGGTACACATATAACCTATATCAGTTTGCTTGCTGTATTGGGAAGGGGAAAGGGAGGGATGGAGAAAAGAAATTGGAACTCAAAATGTTTCTAAAATAAATGTTGAATACTATTTTTACATGTAATTGAAAAAATAAAATGTTATTAAAATTTAAAAAAAAGAAATGATCGGCCTTCCAGTATATCACCAGCAAAGCCCAGCAAATTCTATTTAAATTCTATTTTAAAAAAAATTAGAGAATACATAAAAATATTTGTGTCTATCTACCAAGACATAATCAAGAATTATAAGACAATTATAAAACATTATTAATAGAAATAAAGACAGAACTAGGCAATTGAAAATAATTATTCGACTATATCAATTTAATAAAAATTTCCTTAATTAATTCCTAAATTAATTTCCTTAACCAGTGCATGCCATTTAAACTTAATTTGTAACTTTTCCAAGAAGTTACTAGATAATACCCTTTCACCCAGAAATACTATTTTGGGGTATATACTCCTAATAGAAAGAGGAAAGGGCAAATGTAAAAAAATGTACAAAAATATTCATATTGACATTTTTTTATTATAACAAAGACTTGGAAACTTAGTGTCCAGAATTGCATAATCTCTGAACAAATTATGGTATCTACATGTCATGTAACATTGTTGCTCCATAAGAAATAACAAAATAGATGCATTCAGAGAAACCTGGGAAACTTGTATACTTCTTCAAAAGTAAAGAGAGCTAAACCAGAATAATTTATATAATAACTGTCACATTGTACAGAAAAACAACTTCGAAAGATTGAAGTGAGCAACCATAATTCCAAAGACACAGTGATAAAATGTGTTATCTTAGAGTTACAGAATGAAACATGTTCTGACATGGCCAAAGTTTGAATTTGTTTTACATGATGACTTATTTGCTATAAGGGGATTTTTTTTTCCTCCATCATTGTTGATTATTTTAGAGGGAGAGAGAATTTTCAAGAAAGGGAGAGCTAATGATGGTGATAAGAAAAAAAAAAAGGAAAAAAGTATTGATGAAATGTTTCTTAAATACACAAGAAAAGAACAGAAGGGAGTTGAAAGGGAGCCAGATAAGTAGAATGCTTTAAACTAAGGATGACATATACTTATTTGAAAATAAGCTGTATTAATAAGAATTTGTGGTTTCCTATATGATCTCATCTCTGTTCTTTGTAATATATGGAAAAATCTGTATTAGTATTTATCAGTTCAAAATAACAAAAAAAAATCAAATTATTGAATTGCCTCTATTGGTGCTAAAAGGGTAGGATAGATTTACCTACATCAGTTCTGCTATAGAGGCTTCAGTGACTCCACATTTTTTTTTAATAGCATAAAGTAGAAACCACACTCTGTTTGACTTTTAAATTTTTAAATTTAAAATTCTGCTTACAACTCATCTTTTTAAAATGATTAGACTTTACTTCCCTTTTCAGACTCTTCACTTCAGTAAGACTGGCCTATTTGCTGTTTACCAAGTCTTACATTCCTTCTCTAACATCCATCTCTTTTCTGTGTGACCCATATCAATGGAATGCTTTTCCTCTTCAAGTTGCTGACTCTTGAAACCCTTGGTTCCCTTTAAGTCTCTTCAAGTGCTGCTTCCTTCAAGAAGCCTACCTTGAATGCCTTTTGTTAATTCTACTCCAGGCCCCAAAATTAGTGTGTTTATTCTGTGTGTATTTTGTGTCTACTTATCTGTGAGCATATAATATCCTTCTACAAGAATGAGTTCCTTCAGAACAGAAAAAATCTGATTTTTTATTTGTATTTCTGGCATTGCCCTTGGCCTATAGTGGATGCTTAATAAATGCTTGTTTGGTTGATCTGTATATAAATGTATATGATACAAAATCATTTTTTGTTGGAACTAAGAATAGAATGGTTCCTCTCTCCATCTACTCACTCCCATTGAGGTCCATAAAGCTCTCAAGTTGAAATGAAGGATTCTTAGAATGTCCATAAACTAAGACATGAAAGTCCAAACAATTTAACCACTGAAGCATTTCCTAATCCTCCATTTCCAAATAAAAGATTTGAGAAGAAGTGTTAAAGATAAGACTGGATATTAATCTTCCCATCTAGTTTGGGTGTCAAGGCTTCCAGGTTCTGTCAGATTAATAGTGTCTTATCTTCTACAAACACTCCCTTTCTTTGAAACCTTCTAGACAAGCCAAAGGAAGAAGTGGGACTGTGATGTAGAGGAGTAATGACAGGTGTGGGGGAGGGAAAATCTTGAGCTAAAGAATAAATTAGACTTATAAACTTAGAGAGAGAAGGTGCCTTAATGGTCATCTGGTTCAGCAGCAGGTTCTCCCCTCCTCTGGACAAATTTTTAATCAGACTTTATAGTTTTAAGTGTCTCTCTAAGTAATGAAATAAGATGGAAATATAGCAGTTACTAATAGCATTCCAGCAATAATTTTATATTTAGTTCAATATCTGTGAATGCTCAGATGCTTCAGAGACAGATCTCCTAGAAGTACTAAGGAATCTTTTCATCAGTATCAAATGGGTTAATATCCATGCTCCAAGACCATTTATCATGTGGCCCTGGCAAAGGAGTTGGCATTGGTAACTGAATTTTTTTTCTGTTTTAATTTGTGGATTTGATTAGTACAACTCTCATAATCTCACAGGATTTTGTGTGAGGAAGGACAGACTTAAGGTTGCAGGATTTCGATGTTTATCCAATTTGAAAACCCTGGACATATTGCAAAACAGCACATGGCCCTCCATCTGTTTGCTCTTTCTATGGATCTATTTTCTAAAAAGAAGGAAGAGATTTATTATACTCCCCAAAATGCATAACCTCTAGCTTTCAAGATGTTCTGAGATCACTCACTTTTCAATTCTTCTATGGTAGAAATCAACTAAGTCTCTGGAGGGCATATGGTACTAGGTAACTGAAAATCTTAGCATAAGATATTTAATAAAAGTAATATTGATGCCTTTTCTCAGGATTTTCAAGGAACTCTTCTACTTTGAGCATTATAACAATAACCATTTAAACATAAATCTTCTGAGTTTGAGATCCATACCTGCAATTTAATCAACATAGAAACTCCTTCTGCATGTGCAGGTGAGCAACTTATCTTTAACTTCGAGTTTCAGAGAATTGCTTACTGACACTGAGGGGCTGAAGGACTTCAGTCAATCAATCTGTAAACATTTATCAAATGTCCACTATGTGCCACACACATAGAAGGTTTCAGAGACAAGATTTGAACCCAAGGCTTCTGGATTTCAAATTTAGCCTTCTGTCCCCCTTTCCAAGCTGCCTCTTGTTTCCTTAGTCAATTGAAAAATATTAGAAATTTCATGCATATGTAAAATACATAAACTATCTTCACATGATCAGTGTTTTTGCCTTTGATTCCAGTAGTACCCTACCACCTTTAAGATCAAATATAAAATCCCTTTCTGCTCCTCCTCATCTCCACCTCCTGGTTTCCCTGGTTTCTTTTAGGTCCCAACCAAAAATCCCACCTTCCCACAGGCAGCCTTCTCTGATCTATTTAATACTACAGCCTCTTATCAGTTGATTTCATCTGCAATTTATCCTATATATATTTTTTTCTTTGTGCACAGTTGTTTGCAAGCTATCTCCCTCATTCCTCAGAGAGTTCCTTGAAAGCAAATATTCTATTTTTTCCTTTTTGCAATCCCAGTGCTTAATACAGTGCCCAGAACATAGTAGGGACTTAATAAAAGTTTAATTCACTGACTGACTGACCTTGAGAGATGCTGGGGTTTTTTGTATTACTTTCTCTGAAACTCTGAACTTCCCCCCTAAATCAATTATATTTTCACAAGCCTTTCAAAACAATGTGTAAAGGCTTATATACATCTATATTCAAACATTATTTAAAAATGTGTGGTTGTTGTTATATATAATTTGTTTTCTAAGGGTTTGGACAATACAGATATCAGACTAGGTATAGATATATTAATAACTACAAGAAAGGATAAAGAGTCAGAGATCATGTCTAAGACAACGAAGTGTATGAGAGAAAAAGAGACTGATTGGATAGCAGAATTTCCCCCCTTAAAATTCATAATTTGTTTGGAAAGAGAAATGTAAGAAGTGGGGAATGGGAGACTGAAAATATATGCCATCGGGAAAGACTGGTTACTCTCATTGTAGATCACTAAATGATTGCTATTGTTTGTCAGTTGTTCACAGTACTGTTCCTAAAAAACCTATTCTCTCCTCTTTTGCCATTTCTTCTGCTTTCCTTATAACATTCATCATTGCCTGTACTCCTTGAAATAAATGACAAACTCCTACACATTTCGCTATAATAGGGAAAATTCATGGATCTCAAAAATGCCTTTACAGAGATTTACCCTAAAAAATAAAAAAGCCAACCCCACAACAAAACCTCAGCAAGCCATGCACTGTAGTATCCAGTTAAGAACCAAAAGGTTCACTATTGTCCATATGTGAACATCTGGCTATGTAGGAATAGGAAAGATTTCCCTGCTCAAAGTGAAGGAAGCATTTGAGATTCCACAACAAAATCAATGCACTTTGAGAGAGTACATCAGACTTGAGCTAAGCTCAATCAACTAACTCCTCCCCCATCAAATCTAGTCTGGAAGAAGGGAAACCAGACTTAGAAAAGGGGAGACTTCGGGCAGTAGAGAGGTTGATATCATAATTGGACTCAAATGAAAATCAAAAAGAACAGAAAAGGATTCATGGGGGAAAAAAAAAGAGAGAGAGAGAGAAGCTTGGACCATTACCTGATAAGGAGGCCACCTGAAAAACATTATTGACCTGACTTGTCAGTAAGCAGAACAGGAGGTTGTAAAATCAGCTATGTAAACAATGTCTAAGGGTTTCAGCAGAGACCTGTCAGTGAAACAGAGCAGCTGGATGCAAACCCAGTGGCAGATGGTGTCCAAGAGGTTGTAGTAAAGACTGGGCTATGTCAAAACTGGCTCACAGCACAATTTCAATAAATGAAGCAAGAAGGAAAGTGTTGGGGCCCAGTGGATCCTTTCCCATTCCTTATGTCAAATAGATGCTAGAGTAACAGGAGGGGAAGGGAAAGGAATAAGCATTTATATAATACCTACTATGTATCAGAAACTGTGTTCATATTCTTTCATTTGACCCTCAGAACAACTCTGTGCAGGAGATGCTATTATCATCCCCATTTTACAATTGAAGAATTTATTTTAATAAATAAAATTTATTATTTTATTGCTTTCTGAGGCAAACAAAAATTATGTGACTTACCCAAGATCACACAGCTAGAAAGTGTTTGAGGTTGGAGTTAAACTCAAGTCTTCTCACTCGACGTCCAGCACTCTATTCACATCATCATTTAATCACCCAGATGATCTATGAGCCTAAGAATCTATAGCTCTCCTCTGTCTTATCCTTACCCCAGCTGCTTTCCCATTCCTAGGATTTACTTTCTGCCTGTGTCTGGTCTTCTCTTATGAATTTCCTTTATTAATTTTGTTGTCTTCCCCCCACAATGGGAATCTCATCAACTTTACACCCATCCCTACCTTTGATTCTAGACAGCTTAAGAGGAAGAGAGAGACTTGAATAGTCATTGTCAGCAGTTGTTGCTCTTCTGCTCTACCAGATCAACTTTTCTATCTCTATGATGAACCAACAAACATATTGAGCTCTTCCCTACACTCAAATATTCAAACATCAGATATGTGATTTCATTAATTCGTGAGTTCCTTTATGACACAAATCAAGAAGCTTATATATGCTTGCCTCTCCTATGCAACACTTGTCTATGTTCTCCTGCAATTTTACTCAACTTCTGGAGGCTTTCCTCTGCTTCTTGCAGCATCTGACAAGTAACAGCATAGCACCACCCCTTACTCTCACCATTTGACAATCTATCTTCTCTTTCAATTGTACAATTCTTTGATGAATTTTTTTGATTCCTGTTTGTTCTGAGTTCCTTATTGGTTATATAATGCAGCCCCACTGCCACATAGCAATACCCATGAAATAGTTGTATTGAAAAAATGGTTCTTTTGCTATTATGGGAAGCTTAGAGCTAATAAAAGTACTTTGCAATTTCCTTGAAAACTATCCAAGTTTCTTTCCTTCTTTTCAACTCTGGTCTCAACTTGCTATCCCATTTGTACTGTCTAACCCAGATACATATACTGTGTGCAGATTTCATACAGGGTAACCATTCAGATGCATTTTGAAATCTGACCAAGAGATATTCTTCCAACTTTTCCTCTTTCCTGTATGGATAGACAGACCATATTCCTTCAAGTAATTACAAATTTCTTCCAGGAAAGCCTTCAATATTTTAGGGCTTGATGCACTCAGCACAATACAGGAGCATCTGGAGAATCTTACCATTCACAAATAATCCTTCTTGAAACTGAATTATGCTGGAATTCCTCCATCATGGTTTAAAATCTCATTGGTGAGCATATATCTCCATGTTTTATACCTCACTTGATTTTTATTCTCAGAAGGTTATTTTCTTTCTTCCAACCATCTTACTTCAAGTAGAGCATTGCATTTTCAGTTTTTCTGGGAAAATTGACACTGTTTGCTCTAAGTTCTTCTTCATACTCAATTCATTTGCTTCAAACTGTGAGGATCCCTTTTTTTGCCAAGGCATATGCAGTACTTGTGACTTTCATACCATCTTTTCCCAGCATTTGCCAGATCTTGCTCCTTTGATCATTTCCTTTTTCTTATCTTCAGTTTATCCTTTTTCCACTTGTTCCCTTCATACTGTTTACCATTATGTCCCCACATTATTAAAAATACATATCCTGCTTTCAAAGAGCTAACACTCTACAAGGAGTAGCTAGCATTTACATAGCACTTACTATCACCGGGCACTGTTTCTCAATTATTATTCAATCTGAAAAGAACAGAATGAGTATTAACAATCCCCTATAATTTCTTAGATGTTTCCAAAGTTCATCTAAGGTCTAAGTCCTCTGAAAAGTCTTTCCAGAGCTTTCCCAGTTATTGGTGCCTTCTCACGTTCTCAAATAATCTTTAATTTACTTATCTCTCTACTATATTTCTGTATATATTAAAGCACTTGGGTAGAATGCCATTTCATGGAAGATAGGAATTATTTAATTTTTGTCTGTGTATTCCCATCACCTAACATATGCTTTTCACATAGCTGGTGCCTGATAAATTTGCTGAGTTGTTCATGGTAGATCCAAGCAGCAGTTCCATGATTTTTTCAGAATGGAAATGATGAAAACTGATGGTAGGGGTTTTCCATTATTGGAGATGGATAAAATGATCAATTGATCATAGGCACTAAATTATTATGCACCTTGAGGTAGGGACTGATTTCCCCTTCTTTGTATCCCCAGGGTTTAGCACAATTCCGGCATATAAATAGTTATTAAATGTTGACGAGTTGTGGATTAGGGCATCAATCATTTAAATAGTTGACTAAGGTGCCTGGAGGTAGAGATTATTAAGTGAAGCCAAAAAAGGACTGGCTTGTATTGAGAGTAAGGGACAGCTAAGTGTCACGGTGAAAAGAGTGATGGTCCTCAAGTCAATAGTACCTGACTTCAAATCCAGCCTCCACCCTTTGTTAGCTGTGTGATCCTGGACAAGTCACTTAACCCTGATTGCCTCAAAAAAAAAAAAAAAAGAAGAATGTGAAGAGCAAATTCAAAAGGAATGAGGAAATAAAAAGAGCTAGAAGGTTATACATTTGTAGTCAGAGACATGAAACTATAAACTGAAGAACTTTAAGGCAGAAAATATGAACAATAATGAAATAAAATGTGTAGCTCTGTTGGTGGATGGTGAAAATGGAGTAGAAATGAAATTTACTGGAGTTGTGAAGCTAGAGTCTTACAGTTATCAATATAAATAACAAAGTCACCAATGATGATAGCTTGGGAAGAGAACTGATAGATGGACCAGAAAAGAAACTTGAGAAGTAAGAATATATTATCTCTTAGGCTCAATTTTGTTTCTTTTCTAAAGAATTTTATTTATCATACTCATATCATAATCATAAGTGAATGGCTATGTGGTTGTGTATTTAAGAACAATTGTTCATTTTCCAGTAATAGCATCCATTGCAACTGGGCAGGAGTTTAGAGGGTTGGGGAACTTCGAGGTTCCCACAGAAGAAACAAACCAGACATTGATGCCAAAACAAAATGTCTTTGAAGGCATTTAATCTGAGAATCTTATGAGAATTAGGAGAAAGCATGAAAGAATAAGGATATATTCAGATCACACTCATCAGAGATACAAAGATATACTAGGATCTTTGCCAAAGCAGGTTATTCTTATGTCTTAGGCTCAGTAACATGATCTTTATGCAAGAACACTAAAAAAGGATCAGTAATTATCAAGAGACTCTAGTTCCAGGTTAGGCCAGACTTTGTTACTACTTCCACTTTGATATGGGCAAACCTGTGTTCCTTCTTGTACAAAATATGTTACTCCCGATGAATGAAAAGACCAGATAATTTTATAGGGGAGGACTAGACTACATCTCTGATTGATTTTCTACTTTTAGCATCATAAGTAGGAAAATATAAATTAGAAATATAGAATTTATTAGCTTGGAAAGTTCCAAATATGGGAGAGTCCAGATAAAAGGTGGGGTGGATATTTCTGGAACAAAAAAAGGAAAGTTTGGCCTAGGGAAAATAAAACAGTCTTATAATACAAGAAACTTTATTTTCAAGAAATAATTCACATGTCTGATCTCAGACATAATCTCATAATTATTTCAGATTTGCATTGACAATTTTTTCCTTTGCACAAAAGATTTTACTTTGAGGGATTATTATGAAATGATCTAATGATCTAATTCTAACCCTGACCGGATTAGCTCTACTAATGGGACAAACTACAACAAAGCAAGTTCAAGCACTTGTCACTTGTCATTCTAAAATGACAATGGTAATTATTTAGTGTTCAGCATGCCCTCCCTGATTTTTTTTTAACCTCATCTATGATTCCATTGGTATAGGGAAGTACTAGTGAGGAAACTTCCACTTTCCAGTAAGATCAACATCATCCAGCAATTTAGTAATTTCATACAATTGCCTGAGATATTCAGAGGATAAGCAATATACCTTGGCACTGAGTATGTGACAAAAAGAAGACTGAAATTAGATATTTTTTATTCCAAGACTAGCTAAATACTCCCCCACACTGCCTTTCTCTACCTTCATTCATACTTCAAAAAAATTACTAGGAATATATAAAAAAGTCACCCTTTCCAATCTTGTTTCTCTCACTCATTAAGCCTGACAGAACAACAGATAGTCCAAATTCTGCCAAGACTAATGAATGGAAAACTGGCAAGAAAGAGGAAGGACACAGTGTCCAGAAAAAGGGAAGCTGATCTGAGAGTCTGTGTTATTCCTCTGGTAAGGCAACCTCATTCCTTTGGCTCCAATTTATGCTTTGAATAGCAATTCACAGTTCATACATTCCTAGGAGAAAATGAAACAAATGATGCAGGACAAAATCCAAACAAGACAGAAGTCAACCAAAAATCTCTTCAACAATATTTTTCATTGGATGTGTAAATTATAAGCATGTTGGCTGAATCTGCACATTATGCTGAGTACAGTTACGGTCTTTTCAAGTGTTTTCATCACAAGCCTTAATTTGGTGATGATACACTTTGGTATAAATAAACACAACTATATTGCAACTCAAAAATTCAACCAAAATCTTCCTTGCCCTTCCTTCTGGACAAATTTGTATCGCAGAGAAAATAACAGGGTATAGAAAAGGAAAGACATGGCCTTTAAGAATATAAAAGGAAAAATTATGGTCTCCAGGTAAGAGTTCCAGCAATTATGTTTTCCTTCTTCAAAATGCTGTTAGTACAATTTGTGAAGTATCTGCTCTTTCTCCAGGACAGAGTTTGGAATCGACCTCATTTTTTATCATGAGATTTATTGTTGACTTTTGGTTTTGAATATTTACATGATCTTTTCCTAAAATATTATACCTCTTCCCCTTCCATACTAAAGTCTTGGTTGTTATGAAGGAGGAAATAAATAAATAAAGCAGCCATTCTGACAGTGTTTACACCATTTGGCATCCATGGTCCCTTAACTCTCTACTTCAAAAAGTAGGTATCACTTCCACAAAACATTATTTCGCCTCTTTAATCAGAACATATTTATTGAAGACAGACTAATTACAAGGCACTGTGAAAATGTTTATATGTTTATAAAGCTGATGATAACTTATTCTTTAACATAAAAGCAAATGATCTTGTCTTACATAAATCATCTACCCAACAGTTTCCTTTTTTCTGTATTGTCTCTTTAGAATTGTATACTCATGACTTCTCACATGAAATTAATTCTGAAGTACAGCACCAAAAAATTCTTTTGGGGCATTGTATTCAAGAAATTATTTTAAATCAAAATGCCAACTTTCTAATAATCCTATCGTCATACTTAAAGGAAGCTGTGTTGCAATCAATAGAATACTGAATTTAAACCCAGAAGTTAAGACCTGGATCTGCCAATTTCTTTATCCTATCACTTTATGATTCAACCTCAGTTTTTTCATCTACCAAGATGATCTGTACTGAGAGCGTTGCCAAGTTGTTTTGGGAATCAAATAAGATAGATAATATATGTGTTCTCTATGAATGTCAACTATCATTATCAGAAACAGGTTATGACATGTCTTTAAGCAAAGTGGTTCAGGGAGAAAATCAGCAAGTCAGAGGATTTGTATTCTAATTACTATTCTACTACTTCTGCTTTTGTAACTTCAAAAAAGTAGTTTAAACACTCTGGGGTGCACAGTTCCCTATCTATAAAAGGAAGAACTTGGACTATATAATCTCTAAGACCCCTTTCACTTTTAAGTTAATGAATGTGACAATCTTTATTGACGTAAAAGCACCCTGGATAAACCCCATGCCAAATATGGCCAAAGGAATAAAACCTTTGTAAAAAAAATATTTTTTTTAACAATTTTTACAACAGCATTTCTTGTCTTTCATACATAAAAACAACTTCTCAATTAAAAAGCATTTATTAATGTGTCAGAAACTCTCCCTTTTTTGAATTTGCCAAACATCTTGACAAGGTCCCAAAAAGGCAAATTCCCTAAAAAATTTAACAGTTGACTAAATTGTGGAATCACAGTCACAAGGATTCTTCAGGTTGTGGTTGCTTTTAAGTCATTTCACTCAAATCCAACTTTTCACAACTCTAGGTTTTTCTTGGTTAAGATGCTGAAATGGTGTATCTTTTCCTTCTTCAGCTCATTTTTCATATGAGAAAACTAAAATAAACAGGGTTAAGTGACTTGTCCAGAGTCACATAGCTGGTAAGTGTCTGAAGTTAGAATTGAACTCCTAAGAGTGAGTCTTCTTGATTTCAAGGCCAGTACTCTATGCATTGCACCACCTACATATCTGTAAAACAAATTTCTGCAAAAACAACTTTCCTCACCAGCCCTGAAGTCAGGAAGACCTGAGTTCAAATCTGGCCTTAAACACTTAACACAACCTAGCTGTGTGACCTTGGGCAAGTCGCTTAACCCCAATTGCCTCAGGGAAAAAAAAAAAAAAAACAACTCTCCTTTCCTAAATGACTCCCAATATAAAAAGAGCTATATTCTCACAAAAATATATTCTCTGTAGATTGTATTGAAAGCTATTGTTAAGGAATAATAATCATTCATATTTATTTTCACTTTTAAGTTTACAAAACTTTCCACCATAACAACCCTGTGAGGCAGGCAGTACAAGTATTATTATAAATGAGAAACCTGAGACTTGTACAATAGCAAGAATTTAGGTAACACTTTAAAACTGACAAAATACTTTGCAGATATTGTTTCACTTGATCCTCACAACAGTCCTGTGAAATAGAATTATTACCAGCTTCATTTTACAGATGAGAAAACTGAGGCAAGCAAAAGTTAAATGATTTGTCCAGGATTTTATATAGATATATAGATAGATATAGTTATAGATATATACATAGTGTCTGAAGTCAGATTTAATCTTACTTAAGGCAGGCCAAACTGAGCTGTGGTAGGTAGACTAGAAATTATATAGATAGCCCAGTTGTTCATTTTTCATTCATGATATATATTTTCAGTACTTGGAAATTTCCCAAACCTGGAATTCCCAATCCCATCATTGTATATTCCCTTTGATTTCACATTTCTTTAACTTTAGAATTATTCTGTTTTTGTTTTTGTTTTGCTGAGGCAATTGGGATTAAGTGACTTGCCCAGGGTCACACAGCCAGAAGTGTTAAGTGTCTGAGGCCAGATTTGAACTCAGGTTCCCTGACTTCAGGGCTGGTGCTCTATCCACTGCACCACCTAGCTGCCCCTAAATTATTCTTTTGGGACAGTTAGATGGCACAGTGGATAGAGCATGAGGTTGGAGGCAAAAATATCTGAGTTCAAATCTAACCTTGGATGCTCACTAGATAATGTGATCGAGCAAGTCACTTGGCTTGTTTCCCTCAGTTTCCTCATCCAGAATCAGCGCTATATCATCAAAGAGCTTCTCCTTTTTATTAATTTCTTGCATGTTTCTTCCTGTGCCAATTTAATGAAGTTCATGAGACTTTAGTTAATGAGGAAATGTTATTTAAACCCAGGAGATGCTATTGATGCAACTTAAAATGTTGAAGGAACAACTAGAGTTTTTTTTTTTGATTTGAGGTTTAATATCCATATAGATATAAATATATGCATGTATATATATACCTTTTTTTAAAAATAATGTCTTTTTAAATTTTTTAGTTATTTTATTTTTAATTTATGTAATAAAAAAGCATATCCATAACATAGTATAATTTTTTAAAAGATGATCACATATGAAATGGTAACTCTGTCATATGCAACTTGATAATCCTTTCAAATGAGGTCTTAAAATTAAAATTAAAATCTTAACTGGAAAATTTAGTTCATTACTGGATATCAAGCAAAACATTGTCCTAACCTAAACATCATCTTCACAAAAAGTGATAATCTTAGAGGACACCTAATCCAACTCTCTCACTTTATAGAAACCTGTAAAAAGGCAGGTTAAATGCTCTGTTCAAAGTTATGCAGATAGCAGAATCATGGGTGAACCCCAGGACCTCTTATGATCAATCCAACACTCTTTCCAATAAGTCCAATATTCATCATACAGTAACACCCAGGAAATGTTTTCATTAAAGCATGATAATGTCTTGAAAAAACCATTATCCACACCTTACCAGTTCCTCCATTTTCAAATCCAAATGAATTGTTCTGTATTAACATTATGAGCTTTATAAGACTTTCTTAATTTGTATAACTCCCTGATGAAATTTGTTATTATTAAAATTCCTTACTCCTAAGTCTTTTGGGTAAATTTGACATTATTCTACAGGAAAATATGACTTGTCTCCTGAAGTCTAGCTGCATATTTATTATACTTAAAATTTTAGACACACATATACACACACACACAGAGTCTTTGCTACCTGTCATTTCAGCCTTTAATTTATAATTTGTAAATCATAGATCCTTCCATTTTCATATTCTTTAGCTAAAAGTGAAGTACCTGTATTACTTCTGACATTGGATACCATAAAACCTCCTCTTTTTCTGCTTATAACCCCTTTACTTGAAGATCACACTTTATAAAAAACTAGAGACTTCTTTAATCAGAATCCAGTATTCCTCAGAGATGGAGGCAGAAAGACAGAGGAGCTTAAGTCTGTACTTTAGATATTGATAAAGTCATTCCTTTAATTAAAAAAAATTTAATGATGATTTTTTTTATCCCATGCCATACTCATTTTCTGAGTACTGCACTACCAAGTGAGCCATACTCCATAACAACTCTGACAGTTCCTCATCATTGTTGTCCAGTTGTTTCAGTCATGTCTGACTTGTGGCCACATTTGGGGTTTTCTTGGCAAAGATAATGGAGGCATTTGCCATTTCCTTCTTCAGTTCATTTTACAAATGAGGAAACTGAAGGAAATAGGTTTAAATGACTTACTAAGAATTTGAGGCTGGATTTGAACTCAAGAAGATGTCTTCCTAATTTTAACTCTATCTACTACCTAGCTACCTTTCTTCATCTCTTCTATAGATCTAAAACTGGATATTAGAAATGGAAATTAATTATAATTTCATTTTCCATCAATTTCATCATAATTGCAAAAAGATAATCTTCCTTAACATAACATGGGGCCTGGGTCATTTACTCTTTAATTTCCCTTCTTGAACACCTTTTCGGTTAACCAGTGACTTCTCATTTGGAAAACTGTATGTTCTGACTTTCTACATTAGTTTCCACTCATTAAATAGAATCTTAAAATAAAATTTTGATTAATTATCACTTTGTTTTCTTCTAACTTTTCACCAATTAAAGAGAAAAAAACATTTCGTATTGCTAGAAAGAAATGACTTGATGAAATCTATTAGGGTACTTATTAATTCCCAGAAGGACTAGAAATCTAAACATTAGCTTACACAGGGAGGCAAAATGTTAGAATCCAGTTTGTGGTTTCCAGCTGTAAAAATGTAAAAAGTTAACAAATAGTATAGGTTAAGGACAGTAAAATAAATTTCTGAAATACCTTCCATCTTTTATAGCATTTTCTAGTGAAAGCACATCAGATAATTCATTATTTACACTGACATATAGTTATGGGGTTTTTTGGGGGGGTTTTTAAGCTTTTTTTATTTACAAAACATATGAGTGATTTTTCTACATTGACCTTTGCAAAAACTTTTTTTTCCCAAGCTTTTCCCCTCCTTCCCCCCAACCCTCACCCCTAGATGACAGGTAATCTAATACATGCTAAATAGGATAAATTATATGACAAATCCAATACATGTATACATATCTATACAGTTATCTCACTGCACAAGAAACATCAGATCTAGAAAGAGAAGAAAAAAACAACGTAAGAAGGAAAACAAAATGCATGGAAATATTCATAGAAAGCATTAAAATGCTGTGTTGTGGTCCATACTCAGTTCCCACAGGCCTCTCTCTGGATGTATATGACTATCTTCATCACTGAACAATAGGAACTTGTTTGAATCACATCATTGTCGAAGAGAACCATGTCCATCAGAATTGATCATCGTATAGTCTTGTTGCTGTGTATAATGTTCTCCTGCTTCTGCTGATTTCACTCAGCATCAGTTCATGCAAGTCTCTCCAGGCCTCTCTAAAATCATCCTGCTGGTTGTTTCTTACAGAACAATAATATTCCATAACATTCATATACCATAATTTATTCAGCCACTCTCCAATTGATGGGCATCCCTTCAGTTTCCAGTTTCTTGCCACTACAAAAAGGGCTGCCACAAACATTCTTGCACATGTGGGGCCCTTTTCCTCCTCTAAGATCTCTTTGGGATATAGGCCCAGTAGAAACACTGCTGGGTCAAATGGTATGCACAGTTTGACAACTTTTTGAGCATAGCTCCAAATTGCTCTCCAGAATGGTTGGATCCGTTCACAGTTCCACCAACAATGTATCAGTGTCCCAGTTTTCCCACATTCCCTCCAATAGTTATCATTATCATTTCCTGTCATTTTAGTCAATCTGACAGGTGTGACACATAATTATGTGATGCTAACATAAAACATAAATCAGGATTTCAATTTAAGTTTTAACTCAAGTACATCTGAGATATTAAATTTTATTGGGAATCCAAAAGATAAGGGTTTGAATAACTCTCTATTTGGTAAAGTACCTTGTGTCATAATAACAATAGTGATAATAACAAATAAATAGTATCAGTAACATTCATCTAATATTTCAAGGTTGGCACTATGCTTTACTTGCAGCTGACCTTATTAGAACTGATTGTTAAATTTTCAATGAAAGCACTTAATCCACAGAAATAAGGAATGTTGCAAATCAAAGCTTAATTTACATTTAAATTGATGGTCTAAACTTAAGAAAGTAACAGAGAAAATAGTAATAAAGCAGATTAAACTAAAAAGCATCTTATGAATATACTTTTTTTCCAAAGAGCTTGTTGTTAAACATTTACTAGCATACACTATTTACAAACTATCTCATTACAGTTTTACATTCTTGATAGAAGTAGCTGAATCAATAGTAGAAAAAAAAATTTTTTTTAACAAAAGATGAATCTGAAATCCATGGAAGTTACATGACTTGCCTTATTTACAATAGCTAATACATATTGGAAATAGGATTTGAATCTGTGTTCCTGATTCTATGCCTGTCTCTCTTCACTCACTATACCATACTACTTATCAGAATCTACCAAGATATCCGATGGTAGACAAATCAAATGAACTGTTCCTGACATTTAAATAACACATCTGAGAAGCATTTATATTGATTTATTTTCATGAAACTGACCAAATGCCTTTGCCAATTTAGGTCAACACAAATAGAGGTGGGGAAAAATCACAACTCTATAAATACAGAATAAAGGTACATAGATAACAACAAATCCTATTATCTCATGACTCATTAACAAAAACGTCTAGTCTCCATAATGGTGTTTAATTTACTCTTCTTGAATTATACATATCAAACCCAGGGAGGTAAAGCCTTCAACATTTTAAAATGAAAAATTCCAGGAATCTACATCCTGATCTTAAGGGCAGTACTTGGGAGAAGACAGGCCTCAAACCAAACAACAGGCCCTTTTTGAGGCCCTTGATGTGGGAAATGCAAAGCAGAGCACTGGTCCTGGAGTCAGGAGGACCTGAATTCAAATGCGGCCTCAGACACTACACAGTTACTATCAGTGTGATCCTGGAGAAGTCACTTAATCCCAGTTGGGAAGAAGGAAGGAAGGAAGGAAGGAAGGAAGGAAGGAAGGAAGGAAGGAAGGAAGGAAGG
>JAJPUD010004264.1:183254-204822 GCA_023553655.1 Myrmecobius fasciatus | reverse complement strand
TTTGAACTGTTTCTTTCTAGCTGCTTGCAATATCTTTTCTTTGGTGCGATAGTCCTGAAATTTGGCTACGATATTCCTTGGGGTTTTAATTTTGGGATCTCTTTCTGGAGGTGATCGGTGAATTCTTTCAATGCCAATTTTGCCTTCTGATTCTAAAACATCAGGGCAATTCTCTTTCATGATTTCCTGGAAGATAGCATCTAGGTTCTTTTTTTCATTGTGGCTTTCAGGGAGTCCGATAATCCTTAAATTGTCTCTCCTGGATCTGTTTTCCAAGTCAGTTGTTTTTCCTAGGAGATATTTCATATTTTCTTCTATTTTTTCATTTTTGTTTAACTGATTCTTGAAGTCTTATTGAGTCATTTACTTCTATTTGTTCAATTTTAATTTTTAAAGTATTATTTCCTTCAGTTATCTTTTTTAGCTCCTTTTGTAGCTGGCCAATTGAATTTCTTGATTCAATGCATTCTTTTCCCATTTTGCCAGTTTTATTTTTCAGTGAATTGTTGTCTTTTTCCAATTCACCAATTTTGTTTTTCAGTGAATTGTTGTCTTTTTCCAATTCACCAATTTTGTTTTTCAGTGAACTGTTTTCTTTTTCCAATTCACCAGTCCTATTTTCCAGTTTTTGATATTTCTGTTGCCCTGATCTCAATTTATTTCCCCATTCTTCTTCTAGCTCTCTTTTGAGATTCTTAATGCAATCATCCAGGTAAGCCTTCTGAAAGGGAGACCAACTTAAGTCTGCCTTTGTGGCTTCATCTGGGATTGTTTTCATAATGTCAGGATCTGGGGACTGTTCTATTTTTTCTCCGTAAAAGCTTTCTATGGTGAGAGCTTTCTTCTGCTTCTTGCTCATGATTTAAAGTTGGGATATTGGTCAAAAGCAGAGAAAACTGCAACAATTTGTATTTGCCCTGGGGCAGTTTGCTGAGTTGACTTCTGGTCTGAGGCTTGGCAGGGCTAGATTCGTACTATGACCACGTTTTCAGCTGTTCTCATCCACCCCCTTCCAAAGGCAGATCTGCCAAAGCACCTGCCCGCAAGCAGAGCAAAGTGGCCCATGCATCTCCCAGGGGCTTTCTGGGTGCCTCAAATCCGCCCCTCTATCGCAGCCCTGACTTCTGGCCCGGCTGGAGTCTGATAGCGACCAGTGGCCGATTTCCCCTGAGGCTAACCTTCTCCGGAGTTTTTTCAAGGTAGATTTTTGATGGAAGTGCCTTGTAGTCCAAATGTTTGGCGGAGCCCTCACTCAAAAATCAGTTCGAAGGCTCACTTTGTCTGGGTTTGAGGGAAGGTCCCAGGAGTTCACAGAGAAAGCTGTCTGCTGTTCGCCATCTTGGCTCCGCCCCCTCGAGAATATAATTTCTTTAAATATGATCTGTGGGCTATTTAGCTTGTCCACAACAGGTAAACAAAAGAAGGAAAGTGGCCTGTCAAAAAAAATTTCTCAGGGTATATTCTGATTACTAACTGGCTCAGATACCTCAAGTCTCAGAAAGTGTCAGTTTTAGCAAAGAAGCTGATAAAAGGCTAATGATGATGGCAAGTGGAAAGAATCATATAGAGGACCAAGGGGGTTCGATAGATGTTCCTCAGGAAAGGAATTCATAGAAGGTCCAGCCATGATTTGCTATGTTGGAGAGTCTTAGACCTTTTGTAATAGGATAATAGAAACTTCAGGTAAAAGTATCACATCAGAGATAAGGCAGAAGAAAATTGAAGAGAGAAGTAGCAATTACAAGGAGAGCATCTTGGCTACTTCCTCTACCCATCACCATTATAAAAAATGTTGTTTAAGAACAACAGTAGAGAGGATCTGAGGTAGAATATTAGCATATTAAATATAAAGATACTTCTCATTCTGTGTAGATTGTTATTATGGACTATTTCTACTCCATTTTTGTAATAAGTATATTTATATATCAAATTTATTAGCAAGAAATGTATAACAACTGGCCCCTAACAGCAATGAAAAGGGTAGCTTCAGCAAGGCATCCTGAGGTTTCCCAACCCAGGAAGTATTTAAGCAATTTTACATTGGGGTAAAAACTTGGATTAGCTGACCCGCAGGGTCCCTGAAGATTTTATGACTGTGTTATAAGTAATGTCAAAATTTTTGGTGAAGAAAATATTAGCAGAACCATGTATAAATCACAAAAAATTAATAAAACCACATAAATGTATCACATTGGCAAAAATCACCCAGGAGTCAGTATGGAAAAGCAATTTCCGTGGATCATGTGGCACAAATGAATGGGCAAATGTACTTTTCAGAGAAAATTTCCCACTTATTCCCAATTGCAATCCTAAAAATAAATGCTTACACTGCCTAAAACATAAACCTCTCTTTAAAAAATGGAATTGATTTTAGGGTAAATGAGCAGAACAGCTGTTGGCCTGATATGAAAGGGATATTATAGAAATAATGCTGATAAAAGTGCTAACCTGTAAATCTATAAGAGTTTCCACCCAAATGAGAAGCATTATCCCCAATAAGAATGACCAAAGTTCAACAGTGCTATTAAATTCCATCCATACAAGGTGTCACTATGTTGGAAGATGAGACCTTGTTATTATTATTATTTTTTTTATCTTGGGACATATGGGAGCAAGTATCACCTAACAAGCAACTGGTTTGGTATGTTGGTTTCAGCTCTATTTTCACAGAAAGTGATCTGGGCCATAATCTTACAATAGTGGAAAAAAAAATTTACCTGAGGTTATAGGTATTTTGTAGGCTTTCTAAGTATACTAGTAGACAGAATTTATCATTTTAAAACTCATCTAAACAATGACAAGGATATTTTTCATCTGCACAGGATCTTAAATTCTATTTAATAGGAAGAAATAGCTAGAAACATAATTAGACCATCCACTAATTTAAAGGCCAGGACTGGTATCATCATCTGTTCACTATCTCTGATAGTTGGGTGTTAAATCTGGTCTTGAATATCTCCAGGGATAATGATTTCATAATCTCCATGCCAAGTACTTCAATTACTTTGCTGGAGATAGTTTGCAAAGATGTTTTCCACTATTAAAGTCTATTAAAGATTCTTACCATTATGCCCCTTGTAAGAGTAACTAGCAGAGATGAGCACATATAATCTATATATATACATACATATATGTATATCTAATAAATTATAATATGACTCTCTTTGTGTGTTCAGCCTATTTGTGTTCACTTCAACAGACATTTATTAAGCACTTATTACAGAGCATCATTGTGTTAGACACTAGGGATGCAAAAGGGAAAAAAAGGAAACATTCCCTATCCTCAAAGACTTTGCATTCTGCTCATTCAATTCAATAAATTCAAAATAATAAAAAGAAATATCAAGAGGAAACTATTAATTTAAAAATAGATCAAAAATGCTTTATGCAGAGGTAGGGTATGAGTTATCTTTTGAAGGGATTTAAAGATTATATTTGCATATATTTATGTGTATGCATGCACGTACCTGCATTCATGGTATATGTATATTTTATACATGCAATACATATTCACACACATGCACTTATAGACATACATATATTAAAACCTCAAGAAATACTTAATTGCCCAGTGAGAACCAGAACCAATTTTCTTTGAAGCAGCAACAAAATAATTGAACTACTTGGTATGGAGATTATATATTAGCTGAATAGGACAATTTATCCTTTTATTTATATGGTTAGGGATTGTGCTAGTAATTTTTTTTGGCATAGTGAGAAAATTCTATCAATAGAAGTCAACAGCTTATTTGCTTCTTATTGTCTTCAGAATGTTACCCAGAGCATTTGTAAGGTCAAGTAATTGGTCTAAAGTCATATTGCCAGGGTGGCAGATAAAAAAATTTGAGTGAACCTAAATTTTCTTGGCTTCTTAGTAACTATTTACTTTGACATATTGCCTCTCATATGGACTTACAGTATCATACTTATATATGTATGAGTCATACACACGTGACATTTGCAATATGGTCTTACAACTCTTCATATATGAATGTGTGTATGAATATACATGAATGTATAAGTATACTTATATATGTATATCCATATATACATACACATATGATATTACACACATACATGTACACAAATGTGTAATTAATATCTTTTCAAGCTATATGGCTTAAGAGTGAGGGAGCTAGAGGAGGAGTGAAATAGAGAGATATATACAGAGGAAAGAAGACAGGGGTAGGGTGAGACAGAAGCAGAGGGAGAAAGAAAGAAAGAAACTTAAGTATATGAAAAAACAGATTCATCCTATTTAAAAAACTTTGTCTGAAAGACTGAATTCAATACAATATAAGGTCAATAGAGAAAACTCTACTACATCCAACTATCAATAGGGGATGAAAATAGCAAGAGTAAATGAAATCCTCTAGCACATTTGATTGTGATTCAGAAATTTCTTGATTATTCAGAAGAACCCGCCCAAATTTGGGTTCTTTCTACCCTTTCTTTTCTACTTTCTCTTCTGCTGTGGTTGGATTTGGGAGTATTTCACTATGACAGCTGAGTTTAAGGGAAAAATCAAATTCAAATCTGGTAATTTTAATATCATAAAGTGTTGGTAAAGAGAAAGAAATGGAAACATTTGCCTAAAATGAGATTTGAAGATTCCCTATGGATTTCATTTTTTTCCTATGCCATTCCTCTATAGTAGTTGAACAAATCTGTACTTCAGTCCATTCAATTTTTTTTTCAAAATTTAGCTCTCCAAATTACATACTATGTTCCCCACAAACATTACACCATATATATCCAGAAATAAATCATCTTATTTGTCATTCAATACAAAGAACCTCTTCTGTTCACTTAAATGCTAACTTTTCCAATGTTACATTATACTGTTGATCAAATTTTTCAGCAATTTCAAACAGTATAGACTTAATTTTTTCTTTGTTCTTCTCAAAGTTTACCCAGTTTAATCTATAAACCTAATGATTATTTCTAGTACTTTTGCAATCCAATTTGTTGAATGTTTTCTTGTTTTCTCAGAATAATAGAGCATTTAAATCTCATTTTTGTAAACACTTTTACCTAATGTCTTCCCTCAACTTGACATAAAGCATTTAAGAAAATCTATTATCTCAGTCCCAGGTAAATTGTATTTCTTCCTATACTAGAAGGTTGCATGGGGCCATTTAAAATCTTTATTTAAAAAGAGATGCCATGTCCACTCATTTTCTTGATCTAAGCTTTTTATCTGATCAAAGAAATTTAGTTCAGCATAGTGGAACCCATGCATGTTTATAAATTATGCAAGTCTGTCTTCATCCAAGCAATTAATCTTCTAATGGAAAGTAACCAGGTGGGAGAAAGTGATTTGCCAACCTGTCTCAACATTTCCAAAAAACAGCATGCACAAAACATTATGAGTTTGATGTCTACTTTGCTTTAAATGTCAAAAATATGCTTTTACCCAACCACCTCTTCTCTCAGGATTTAACTGTTAGAATACGTGGTGGAGAAATATATAGAGCACACCTGTTCACTTAATTATCAAAATTAGTAACTTATTGAATATGGAAAACCCTTGAGTAGGGAAAGTAGGAGTAATGATCAATAGAAAAATATAGAAACAGTTATAAATATTTGCCTTTTGCCTCAAGGGACTATCTGTAAAAGAAAGACTGGACAAATAAAAAGATAAATGTATGTTCAGCACCTTTAAATAGATTTTATTGATATTATTTGTTTTTTACATTTTACTTTATATCCTTCCTTTTGCTCTCTCTCAGAGATCCACTTATTTATTTTGTTAAAGAATGTGTCTTCTTGAGAGCCATCTACACCCAGAGAGAGGACTGTGGGAAATGAGTGTGAATCACAATGTAACATTCTCACTCTTTTAGTTGTTTGCTTGCATTTTGTTTTCTTACTCATTTATTTTCCTTCTTGATATGATTTTTCTTGTGCAGCAAGAGAATTGTAAAAATTGGATTTAACACATTTTAACAAGTATAACATATATTGGATTGCTTGCCATCTAGAGGAGGAGATGGGGGGAAGGAGGGGAAAATCTGAAACACAAGGCTATGCAAGGGTCAATGTTGAAAAATCATCCATGCATATGTTTATATGCTTAAAAATTAAAAAAAAATGTATCTTTTTCCTGCCCTCAATCTTGAGACTGTATTGCATACATCACAGTCTAAAAACAATGTAGTGACTTAAGATACCAGCATATTTTTAATAGCATTGTGCATTTTAATAAATGTGATCCTTCTACTAATTTTAGCAATAGCTCATTGTTCATCAGCAAAATCTGGTCAAGACAGGCATACTTTTTTATACAGTCAATGGGCTTTATTTCATGATTTGGAAAACATTTTTTATCCACTTTGCTTTTAATATATATATGTATATAAGCATACATATATATACACACAAGTTATATATATATGTATATATATATATTTCTAAATCATGAAATATATATACTATATATAGCATATATATATTTCTAAATTATGAAATATATATACTATGTATAGTATATACTAGGATAGCTGTTTAGTGTAATGAATTAAATAATTAATGGGGATTCCATGGAAGAGTCTTTCATAACTTGATGAAATTTGTTAATATTTTTTGAAAATAAGCATGTAGGAAGAACATTATCAATAAAGATATCAAGCATTCTTTAGGCTCCACACAGAATGTACTACATGACCAGGGTGAGCATGTAAAATGAAAATATTTCTTCTGATCTTATTTTTTGCTTGATTTTAGTACTCAGTGGATGAGACATTTGTATAAAGTTATTTCTGAAATCTTTTTTGCATGTTACATAAATTGAATGATCTCTTTTAAATTGACTTTTCATATCATGTGTTTTTCTGAATGTTCAGAGTACATATTTGTGATATGTACTTGATATTATATACAAATGACATAGATATATCTGTAATATAGATAAAATATATTTATATACAGACTATATATATACATATATCTGTGTTTGTATATATGTATATAATATTATACATATAGAAACATAAGGTACATCTCAGCTTCTTAAATTATGGTTTAAGACCCCTTATAGGGTCTTTTAAACTGAATGTGGAGTTCACAAAATTATGATTCATTATCAGTTTGATTTTATCTTTTTATATATCTATATACCCAGGGTCATGTAAAAATTTGTCAGAGGGAAAGGGCTAGTGAATGGAATAATTTTAAGAAGCCCTGTATATATGACATAAGAACATTATATATGTAATATGTGCATATGTAGAGGTAATATATAACACACATAACACACATTTATAATGTTATAAGGTGCTGTCTTATAGACTTTAATCTTATAAGTTTTAAGTGAGATCTTGTTTGAAAGGAGCGTTTGGGGGTCTTTTTGGCCAAATACTTTTTTGAAATAAACACAGAAGGATTTTATATTCTCTGCTGCCTATGAGTCAGTACTATGACTGAAAAAGTTGTTTGCTGTAGAAAAAAATCTCTGAAATCTTCTTGTTTTCATGTTATCTGAATAGAACAATCTCTTAAATTATTAATCCATTTTGTTTTTATGTTACTTTATCTGAATATGAGTTATATATATATGATATATATACTTAATATGTATATATGATACATATACATTTATGTATGTGTGTGTATATATGTATGTGTATCTATATCTATATAGATATAGGTATATATGCATTTATTTCTATCTATATTAGAGTCATCTTTTGTAACAATGAATAAGAAAAAGGAAAAAAAAAAGCAGTTCAACAAACCTAATATATAACAATAACTAATTTTGATAGTATATGAAGTTTCCTATATTCAGAGTGACCAATTTCTGCAAGTATGGAAATAAGGCACTTTTCTTTTTCATCTCTTCAAGATCATTATAGTTACATAGTGTTCCAGGTTTTTTTTTTTCCCTCATTCCATTTGTAATCCTCTATATTGTTTTCCTGGTTCTCCTTATTTTGCATTCCCTCAATTGGTTCTTATAAATCTTTTTTTACTTCATTGAATTTCTTATAGTCATCATTTCTTATAACAGTAATTTTATATTCACATGCTACAATTTAATGATTTTGCAGTTTTTGAATGTCTACTTTATTTCTAATTTTTTTTTTATTAGGCTTGTGTGGGACCTTTATTTCTTTTTTGGTCTCCTCAGGTTATATGCCTAGTGCTAAGATATTTGGGTGAAAAAACATGGATACTTATACATACTTTTGTAATATAGTTTAGAAATATTTTTCAGAATGGCTGGAGCAACTCATAGTTTGACCAACAAAGAGTGAGGGAGGAAAGGGGGGAGGCACAGAGAAAGGAAAGAAAGGAGGGAAGAAAGGCAGAAGGATGGAAGGAAAAAGAGGAAGGAAGACAGGAAAGAAAGAAGAGGAAAGGAATGAAGGAAGGAAGAAGAGGAAAAGGAAGGAAGGAAGGAAAGAAGGAAGGAAGGAAGAAAGAAAGAGGAAGAAAAGGAAGAAAGAGAAAGGAAAGAAGGAAGGAAGGAAAGAAGAAAGGAGAAGTGGATGAGAGGAAGGAAGAAAGAAAGGAAAGAAGGAAGTAAAGAAGGAAGAGGAAGGAAGGAAGGAAGAAGGAAGAGGAGGGACACAAGGAAGAAAGGAAGAGGAGGAAGGAAGGCAGGAAGAGGAGGAAAGGAAGGAAGAAAGAAAAAAGAGGAGGAAAGGAAGAAGAAAATAAAATGGAAGCAAATTAGGTGCCCATTGAGTAGGATGTGGTTAAGAAAATTATGATATATGAATATAATAATTACTGTGATGTAAGAAATGATGAACATGATAAATACAGAGAATTATGGAAAGGCTTACTGGAATCAGATGAAAATCAAAGTAAGCAGAGCCAGGAAAAGAGTATAAAAAATAATTACAATATAAAAGTAAAGAAAATAATGGAGAATGGACTACTACAAAATTAAAAAGATCATATCTATCCCTAAAGAAGAGAGATGATAATACATCTCCCTTGATTCTTATGGGAGAATGGACCACTATATATAATATCAGACTTTTTTTTTGGGGGGGGGAGAGTTATATTGATTAGTTTGGCTGATATTTTCCCTCCTCATTTTGTTTTGATTTTCAATGTGATTTCTTCTACGGGATGGCTTTCTGGTAAAGAAAGGGACACATACAAAAGGAAATCTAGGTGATGTAAAAACAAAAGGTATCAATAAAAACTTGTTTGTGAAAAGAATTCTTCTCTTGGACATAATAATGAAAAGCCCCAAGAATGGTGCTTTTCTAAAATTTTTATACTGTGAACTTTAATATTCATGCTGAGTATTCAATTCGAATCTATTTTGCTGTAATGTGTAAAGTGTTGCTGTAAACTGAATTTCTACTAGACAAATTTCCAATTTTAACAGTAGTTATGAAACAAGGAGCTCTTCTTTAGGTGACTATGTGTGCCAGTTTATGAAACAGTGGTTCAATTGTTTGATTGTTTCTGATTTTCCTTTATTGGTCTGTTTCCCTAATTTTTTTCTTTCTTTTTTTTTTTTTTTAGCCAGTACCAAGCAGTTTGAATGATTAGTGTTCCAGAGTATAATTTGAGGTCTACAATTGCTATTTTTCTTTTATTCTTACTTTTTTTTCATTATCTCTTTTGAGATTCTAGACCTTTTATTCATCCAAATTCTATTATTATTTTGGCTATTAAATATTCAATAGTCTGATTGGTATTACACCAAATATGTAAATTAATTTAGGTAACATAACATGATTATATTGATGACTGATTTCATACATCATTCACATAAAAATTTTATAAATATGTAAAAGTAAGCATATGAATTACTACTTACTAATGTATTTTCAGTAAGTGTTTTGGGAGAAATCATTACATTTAATTAAAAAGGAGATAATTTCTAGAAGTAAATGAGAATATTATTATTTTCCCAAATATAAACTTGGTTGAAAAAAGCAATTATTTTGTATTCACTTTAGAGAATCTGTCATGGGTAAATCTGTTAGAAAGGGTTAATTTCCTATTCTATGAACTTTTCAAATATATTTCATCTTCTGAAAGATAAACACAACTAAAGAGTTCTGAATGAACATTTAAATAGTTTTTTAAAAATATCTACTTCACTTGAAAAGCTGAGTCAAATATTCAGCTAATTCTTTTATAACTAGTGGTTGATAATCCTAATTTGTAAAGGGAAATATGATAGAAGGGATAAATCAAGGTTAGAAATCATCCCAATCTTATTTTTACCACTAGTTTCAGTAGCTCTTTCTACAAACTCTCTCTCCTCCAACAATATTAATAAGCGTGAGATGTTGATCTATACTTAGTTTGTGTCCTATTGTTTTCCAGTTTCCCCAGCAGTTTTTGTCAAATAGTGAGTTCTTATCCCAAAAACTGGGGATTTGGGGTTTATTAAATACTGGATTTCTCTGATCATTGACTTCTGTGTCTTGAGTACCTAATCTATTTCCTTGGAGCATCACTTTAATTCTTAGCCAGTACCAGATAGCTTTGATAATTATTGCTTTATAATATATTTTGTGAACTGGTATTGGCAGTTCACTTTCCTTTAAAAAAATTTGTAATTTTGTAATGGTACTTGGTAATTGGTAATTATATAGTTCCTGGGTGTTTTTAAAATTGTTTACTATAAAATATTTTATATTATTTACAATTATTTTGAATGGAATTTTTCTTTCTACCTCTTTCTGTTGTATTCTTTTGCTCATGTAAAGAAATATTAATGATTTAAGTGAGTTTATCTGCTATCCTGAAACTTTATTTAAGTTATTATTTCCAGTAGTTTTTTAGTTGATTCTCTAGAATTATCTAAGAACACCATCATTTCACCTGCAAAGAGTGATAGTTTTGTTTCCTTATTGCCCATTTTGATTCCTTCAGTTTCTTTTTCTTCTCTTATTTGCTATAGTGCACATATCAAGTACTATATTGAATAATGGTTTGGATAACAGGCATCCTTGCTTCATTCCTAATCTTATTGGGGAAGACTTCTAACTTACCTCTATTACAAACTGCTGATGGTTTTAGATAGATATGACTTATTGTGTTAAGGAATACTCCCTTCATTCCTACACTGTAGTGTTTTTGGTTTTGTTTTTGTTTTTTTGCTTTGTTTGTGATTTGGATAAAGTAACTTACTCAGGGTTACACAGCTAGTAATGTCATGTGTCTGAGGCCAAATTTGAACCCAAGTCCTTCTGACTGTAGGGTAGGTGCTCTATTGACAGTGTTATCTAGCTGCCCCCTATTGTGTTTTAATGGGAATGGGTGCTGTATTTTGTCAATAGCATTTTTTTTTACTCTCTATTGAGATAATAATTTGATTTCTGTTACTTTTGTTATTGATATGGTCAATTATGCTGATAGTTTTCTTGCATTCCTGTATAAATTCCACTTGATTATAGTGTTCAATCCTTGTGACATATTGCTGTAATGAATGACCCAGTTAATATTTTGTTCAAATTTTTGCATCAATATTCATTAGAAAAATTGGTCTATAATTTTCTTTCTCTATTTTCTCTTGAGTACCTAATCTATTCCACTGGAGCACCACTTTAATTCTTATTCAGTACCAGATAACTTTGATGATTATTGTTTTATAATATATTTTGTGATCTGGTATTGCCAGTTCACTTTCCTTTAAAAAAAATTGCAATTTTGTAATGGTAATTGGTAATTATATAGTTCCTGGGTGTTTTATTATATTATATTCTCTATAATATATTATATTATATTCTCTATAATAATATATTATATTCTCTATTTCTCTTCTTGGTTTAGGTGTCAGAACCATATTTTGTCTCATACATAGTTTAGTAGGACTCCTTCTTTGGCTATTTTTTCCCAAATAGTTCATAAAGTATTGGAATTAATTGTTCTTTATATGTTTGATAGAATTCACTTGTGACCCATCTGGCCCTGGTTTTTTTTTTTCCTTAGGAAGTTCATTAATGCATTGTTCAATTTCTTTTTCTAAAATGGAGTTATTTAGGCATTTTATTTATGATTTGTTAATCTGGGTAATTTACATTTTCCTTAAATATTTGTCAATTTTACTCAGATTATCAGAATTATTGGCATGCAAGTGGGCAAAATATTTCCTAATGATTGCTTTAATTTTAATTTCTTGTTCACTTTCTGGTAATTTTACCCTTTTCATTCTTGATATTGAATATTTGGTTTTCTTTTTTCTTTTGTTTAATAAAATTAATTAGTGATTTATTGTTTTTTTTCTTATGACGAGCCCTTAGATCTATTTATTAATTTGATATTTTTTGTTGTGTTTTGTGTTTTTTTTCTTTTGTTTGTTTGTTTTGGTTCTTCATTTCAATCTTATTAATCTCTCTTTGATTTTCAGGATTTCAAATTTAATGTTCAATTGGGGATTTTAAATTAATTCTTTTTTTAATTAAAAAAATATTGCATGCAAAATTCATTGATCTGTTCTTTATTTTGTTGATGTAGAAAGTTAGAGAAATACACAAATATATTTCTCCCCAAGTACTGCTTTGGCTGTATCCCATATTTGTATTTTATCTCATTGTTATCACTCTTTTTAATGTTGTTTTTATGATTTTTTCTTTGACTAATTTATTCTTTAAGATTAGATTATTTTGTTTTCAATAAAATTTTAATCTGTTACCCTTTATTGAATATAATTTTATTGTATTATGATCTGATTTAATTTATATTTAATAATTTAATATATCTTCCTTTCTATATTTGATTTTAAAGTTTTTATGCCTTAATAAATGGTTGATTTTTGTGTAAGTGCCATGTGCTGCTGAGCAAAAGTTATATTTCTCTCTGTTCTAATTCAGTTTTCTTCAAAAGTCTGTCATATCTAATCTTTCCAATACTTTATTCACATCTTTAGTTTCTTTCTTGTTTAGTTTTTCAGTTGGATTAGTTGAATTCTGAGAGTAGACAGTTGAAGTCTACACTGGCATAGTTTTGCTCTCTATTTCTTCCAGTTACTCACTTAGCTTCTCCTTTAAGAATTTGGCTGTTTTTTTTTTCCTATTAAAGCTTTTTATTTGCAAAATATATGCATGGGTAATCCTTCAGTCTCTTTTAAAAATTTGTAAGCTATACCACTTGATGTATTTGTGTTTCGTGTTGATATAGCTTCATTTGACTATGATGCCTTCTAGCAAGATGCAGTTTCCTTCCTTATTTCTTTTAATTAGATCTATTTTTTGATTTTGCTTTGTCTGATATCTGTATTTCTACCCCTGACTCTCTCTCTCTTTTTTTTTACTTGAGTTGAAACATTATAGAGTCTGCTCCAGCCACTTACCTTTACTCTCTAAGTGTCTCTCTGCTTCAAGAGTGTTTCTTGTAAACAGCATATTTTAGTATTCTGGTTTTTGATACATTCTGTTATCTGCTTCTGTTTTATGGGAGAGTTCAGCCCATTCATATTCACAGTTATGAAAATACTGTGTATTTCCCTCCATCCTATTTTTCTTCCTGTTTGTCCTCTCTCTTCTTTTTTCCTTTCTCTCTCCGCCAGTATTTTGTTCCTGCCTACCATCCCCCCTTATCTGTACTCCCTTCTGTTAGTATACCTTCCACTTCCTTACTTAATCTTCTTCCCTCCTCCTTCCCTGTTGTGTAAGATAGATTTCTATATTCAAGTGGTTATGTAGATTATTCCCTTTTTGAGCTAATACTGATGATACTAGGGTTCAAGTGATAGCCACCTCCCATCTTCCACTACTCTGTATTAAATCTTTTCTGCATCTTTATATTAAATAATTTTTAATTCTATTCTCTATTCTATTAATTAATTAATTAATAATTCTATTCTATTTCTCTTTTCTTTCTGCACCCAGTATGCTCCTCTTTCTCATCTGTTAATTTTTTTTTGACATTTTGTCATTTTTTTGGTCATTCTTAAGAATCAAATTCACTTTGTATCCTAGCCTTCTGTCTATATATACATACATACATATATATATATATATATATTTTGCTTCTAGCTGTACTAGTAGTGATACAATTTTTAAGAATTATAAGTATCTTCTTCCCATGTAGGCATATAAAAAGTTTAGCTCTATTAAATCCCTTATGTTATCTTTTCCTTTTTTGCCTGTTTATACTTCTCTTGGGTCTTGATATAAGAAATTATATTTTTGGTTTAATAATGCTTTTTTATGAAATTTGACATCCTTTTATTTCATTGAATTATTATTTTTTCCTTTGAAGTATCATGCTTAATTTTTCTAGGTGAGTAATTCTCTATTGCTGTCCTTGCTCCTTTGTTTTGCAGAATATCATGTTCCATAACCTTTGAACTTTTAATGTTGCAACTGCTGAGTCCTAAGCAATTTTGATTGTGGCTCCTCAATATTTCAGTTGTTTCTTTCTGGCCATTTGCACTACTTTTTCCTTGACATGATAGTTCTGAATTTTGGATGTAATGTTACTTGGAGTTTTTATTTTGGAATCTTTCCTGACATGTGCAGGAGATTTTTTCTTTCTTCTTTTTGTTATTATTACTCATCTTCATCTTTTATTTTTTAAAAGTTTTTTTATTTAGTTATTAAAAAATTTATTTAATAGTTTTTGATATTTGCTTTTATAAATTTTTATTTCCATTTTTCTCCCTTTCTGCCCTTTCCCTCCATAAGACAGCAATCTAATATAGTTTATGCATGTACAATCATATTAAATGTATTTTCACATTTTTCATGTTGTGAAAGAAGAGTAAGAACAAAAGGGAAAAACCATGAGAAAGAAAAAAAAAGAAAAATGAAAATAATAAGCTTCAATCTGCAATCAGATTCTCTAATTCTTTCTCTGGATGTAGATAGCATTTTCCATCATGAGTCTTTTAGAATTGTCTAACATCATTGAACTGTTGAGAAAAGATTAGTCTATCAAATCTGATCATATGTACAGTGTTGTTACCATATATAAAGTTGCCCTCATTCTGCTCACTTCACTCAGCATCAGTTCATGTAAGTCTTTCCAGGTTTTTCCAAAATCAGTCTTATAGAACTGTAGTATTCCATTACATTCATATACCACAATTAATGGACATCCCCTCAATTTCCAATTCCTTGCCAGCACAAAGAGAGCTACTATAAATATTTTTATACATGTGAGCCCTTTTCCATTTTTCATGATATCTTTGGGATACAGACCTAGTGGTGGTGGTATTGGATCCAGTTTTATAGCCCTTTAGGCATGGTTCCAAAATGCTCTTTAGAATAGTTGGATTAGTTCAGAATGTCACCAACAATGGTTTAGTGTTCCAATTTTCCCACACTCTCCCTTCAACATTTATCATCATCTTTTCCTGCTTTCTTAGCCAATCTCAGAGGTGTAAGAATACTTCAGAAGTGTTTTAATATGCATTTCTCTAATCAATAGTAATTTAGAGCATTTTTTCATATGATTATAGATGGCTTTAATTTAATCTGAAACCATTTATCAGTTGAGGAATGATTTGTATTCTTATAAATTTAATTCAATTCTCTATATATTTTAGAAATGACGGCTTTATCAGAAATACTGGCTATAAAAATTGTTTCTCTTCATTTTGTTTCTTTTCTACTCTTGGTTGCACTAGCTTTGTTCATGTAAAACCTTTATAATTTAATGTAATAAAAATTTGACCATTTATCAATTGGGAAATGACTTTTATTCTTATAAATTTGACACAGTTCTTTATATATTTTAGAAATGAGAACTTTTTCAGAAACACTCCCTGTAAAGATTTTTTTCCCAGCTTTGCTCTTCCCATTTAATCTTGTTTCCGCTAGTTTTGTTTGTGCAAAAAACTTTTTAATTTAATATAATCAAAGTTGTCCATTTTGCCTTTTATAATGTTCTCTAGTTCTTTGGTCATAAATTTCTCCCTTCTCTAAAAATGTGAGAGGTATCTTTTGCTCTCCTAATTTGTTTATGTTATCATCCTTTATGCCCAAATCATATATCCATTTTGATATTATTTTGGTATGTGTTGTGAGATGGAAGTCTATGCCAAGTTTCTGACATATTATTTTCTAATTTTCCCACCATTTTTTTTTTTCAGATAGTGAGTTTGGGGGCTTATCAAATACTAGATTCCTATAGTTCTTGATTATTGTCATGTGTATCTAATCTATTCCACTTAATCCACCACTCTAATTCTTAACTAGTACCAAAAGGTTTTGATGACTGCTGCTTTATAATATAGTTTTAAGGCTGATACTGCTAAGCTGCCATACTTTGTATTTTTTTTCATTAATTCTCCTGATATTCTTGCTCTTTTGTTCTTCCAGATGAATTTTGCTATTTTTTTTCCTAGTTCTATAAAATACCTTTTTCTGGCAGTTTTGTTGGTATGGCATCGAACAAGTAGACAAATTAGGCAGAATTGTCCTTTTTATTATATTAGCTTGACCTATCCAAGAGCAATTGATATATTTCCAGTTGTTTAGATCTGATTTTATTTGTGTGAGAAGTATTTTGTAATTGTATTCATATAGTTCCTGGGTTTGTCTTGGCAGGTAGACACCCAAATACTTTATTTTTTCTACAGTTATTTTAAACAGAATTTCTCTTTCTATCTCTTGCTGATTGGCTTTGTCAGTAATATACAGAAATGCTGATGGTCTGTGTGGTTTTATTTTATATCCTGCAACTTTGCTAAAGCTGTTAACTTGTTTTGTGTAAATTTTTGGATGATGTTCTAGGATTCTCTAAGTATATCATCATATTATCTGTAAAGAGTGATGGTTTTATTCCCTCATTTCCAATATTAATTCCTTTAATTTCCTTTTCTTTTCTTATTGCTAAAGTCAAGATTTCAAGTATTCTAGTACAATGTTGAATAATAGTGGTGATAAAGGGAATCCTTGTTTCACCCATCATCTTATTGGGAATGCATCCAGCTTCGCCCCATTATAAATAATGCATGCTGTAGATTTAGAGAGATACTGCTTATTTTAAGGAAAGCTCCCTTTATCCCTATGCTCTCTAATGTTTTTAATAGGAATAGGTGCAGTATTTTGTCAAAAGCTTTTTCTGCATCTATAGAGATTATCATATTATTTTTGTTGGTTTTGTTATTGATATGGTCAATGATGGTAATAGTTTTCCTGATATTGAACCAGCCCTACATTCATGGTATAAATCCGACTTGTTCACAGTGTATTATCCTGCTAAGTTGCTAAAATCTTTTTGCTAACATTTTATTTAAAATTTTTCATTCAATATTCATTAGGGAGATTGGTCTATAATTTTCTTTGTTTTGGCTTTTCCTGGTTTAGGTATTAGTGACATGTTTGGGTCATAGAAGGAATGTGAAAGTACTCCTTCTATGCCTATTTTTACAAATAGTTTACATAGTCTTGTGATTAATTGTTCTTTAAATGTTTGGTAAAATTCACTTGTGAATCCATCTGGCCCTGGGGATTTTTTCTTAGGGAACTGATTAATGGCTTGTTTGTTTATTTTATTTTATTTTTTCCTAAAATGGAACTATTTAAGTATTTCATTTCCTCTTCTGTTAATCTGGGTAATTTATATTTTGTAAATATTAATCCTTTTCAGTTAGATTGTCAGACTTGCTGCCATACTGTTATGCAAAATAGCTCATAATTATTACTTTATTTTCTTTTTCATTGGCAGTGAGTTCACCCTTTTCATTTTTGATGCTGGTGACTTGGTTTTTTCCTTTCTTTCTTTTTTTTTTTTTGATCAAATAACCAAAGGTTTTTCTCCTTTGTTAGTTTTGTTTTCATAAAACCAACTCTTAATTTTATTTATTTATTAGTTCAATAGTTTCCTTAGTTTCTATTAATCTCTCCTTTTTTCAAAATTTCTAATTTGGTATTTAATTGGGGTTTTTAAATTTGTTCTTTTTCTAGCTTTTTAAGTTGCCTGCCTAATTCAGTGATTTCCTCTTTCTCTATTTTATTTATGCAGCTATTTAGACATATAAATTTTTTTGTAAGAACTGCTTTTGGTGCATCCTATGGGTTTTGGTATGTTGTCTCATTATTGTCATTTGCTTGAATGAAATAATGGATTGTTTCTGTGATTTGTTGTTTGATCCACTCATTCTTGTTTCTTGCTCATTTTTTTTTTCCTTTCTTTTGGCATTTCCTCTTTTTTTACTTTTAAGGTGGAGTTCTGTACTTGGGGCAAAAGGTGAGCTATCCCAAGCTTCCTGTGCAGCTCTGAGCCTTGACTTTGAGTGCAGCACTCCCTTGTGTTTGTAGGGGCAGCTTTGCCTGCTCTGTTTGGGAAACAGCCTGGTTTCCCAGAGATTGACTCCTGAGCTGGGACTGAAAGCTGCCCCTCTGCAATGTTTTTCTGCTGAGCCAGGACTGAGGGTCTTATCTGTTGATTTGCTGTGGTTAAGCCCCTCTCACCAGCTTTTCCAGGCTCCATCTGAGCTGGGCTGAACACTTTTCACCCCATTGTGACCGACCTTTCTTGAAGTTTTTCCAGTCCATTTTGAGTTGTCTTGTGCTTTTTTTTTTTTGTTTGTTTGTTTGTTTGTTTACTAATCCCACCCACTACCTTATTTCCTAATATGCTTCCCTCTTCTCTTAGTAGTGTTTTTTTACTCACCCCACCCACTACTTATTTTCTATCCACCCTACTTCCCTTCTCTTACCCTTTTTTCTAGTATTTCTGCTTGCCTTTCTATCCTGTTCCTTTTCTTTTCTTCTTTATCCTCCTACTTCTTTATAGGGTTAGATAAATTTCTATACCCAACTGAATGATTAAATTATTCCCTCTTGAAGATCAAACTTCAGACAATGTCCACCCCCCACCCCCTTTTTCCCTTAGATTGTAATAGGTCTTTTGAGCCTCTTGGTGTGAATTAATTGTCCCATTATACCTCTCTTTTCCTCTTTTTTCAGCACATACCTTTTTCCCACCACTTAATGTCTTTTTCTTTGATGCCATCACATCAGAGTCCACAACCCTCAGCCCATGTAATGTCTGCTTTTATCTGTCTCAGTGTCAGATACAATTTGCAAGAATTACAAATATTGTTTTCCCATCTAGTGATATAAACAGTTTAACCTTTAAATATATATTTTACCCTTGTTTACCTTTCTATGGTTCTCTTGGGCCCTGTGTTTATAGATTATATTTTCTGTTTAGTTCTGTTTTTTCAATAGAAATGATTGAAAGTCTCTTACTTCATTCAAACTACAACTTTTCCTCTGAAAGATGATGCTGAATCTTGCTAGGTAGTTAATTGTGGTTGTAACCCCTGCCTTACAGAATATGGCATTCCAGGGCCTCAGATCCTTTATTGTAGAAGCTTCTAGTTCCTGGGTAATCCTGCTTGTTATTTGAATTGCTTTTGTCTGGCAGCTTGCAGTATTTTTTTTTCTTGAAATTATAGTTTTGGAGTTTCACAACACTGTTTTTTGAGTTTTCCTTGTGTGATCTCTTTCCAGAGGTGATCAATTGATTGTTTCAATGAATATTTTCTCCTCTTTCTAGAATATTGGGGCAGTTTTCCTTAATGATCTCTTAGAGAATGCTATCCAGGCTCTTTTTTTTTTTTGGAGGCAATTGGGGTTAAGTGACTTGTCCAGGGTCACACAACTAGGAAGTGTTGAATGTCTGAGGACAGATTTGAATGCAGGTTCTCCTGACTTCAGAGCTCTTGCTCTATGCACTGCACCACCTAGCTGCCCCCTTCCCTTTTTATTTGTTTGTTTTTCAGGCTCTTTTTTTGGTCATGTCCTTCAGGTAGGCCAAAAGTTTTTAAATTGTCTCTTCTGGATCTATTTTCTATGTCAGCTGTTTTGCCAATGAGGCATTTCACATTTTCTTTCATTCTTTCATTCTTTTTAGTTTGTTTGATTCTTGCTGTCTCACAGAGTCATTAGCTTCCATTTTCCCTGTTTTAGTTTTTAATATATGATTTTCTTCTGTTATCTTTTATATCTCTTTTTCCATTTGTTTTATTCTACTGTTTAAGTTGTTTTCTTCAGACAATTTTTTCCTTCCTTTTCCAAGCTACTGATTCTCTCCTGCATACCTCTAATTTCCTTTCTCATTTTTTTCTTCTCTTTCTCTTATTTGCTTTTTAAAGTCTTTTATTTTATTATTTTTTTTATTAAAGCTTTTTATTTGTATAACATATGTATGGGTAGTTCCCCAGAATTGATCTTTACAAAGCTTTCCATTACAAATTTTACCCCCAGTCCCCTCCCCTCCCCTAGATGGCAGGAAGTCCACTACATGTTAATAATGTTGAAATACTTGACAAGTTGTGCAAGAAAAATCCTATCTACAAGAAAAAAAAAAGAAAATCAGAGAAAGGCAACACAATGCAAGTAAATATCAATAGAGATCATGAATATGTTATGTTGTGGTCCATATTTCATATCCCTCTCTCTGGGTGTATATGGTTTTCTTCATTGAACAATTGGAACTGGTTTGAGACAATTCTTTGTTGCAGAGAGCCATGTCCATCAGAATTGATCATCATGTAATACTGTTGTTGCTGTGTATAATGATCTCCTGGTTCTGCTGATTTCACTCAGCATCGGTTCATGCAAGTCTCTCCAGGCCTCTCTGAAATCGTCCTGCTGGTCGTTTCTCACAGAGCAATAATATTCCATAACATTCATATACCATAAATTATTCAGCCACTCTCCAATTGATGGACATCCCTTCAGTTTCCAGTTTCTAGCCACTACAAAAAGGGCTGCCACAAACATTCTTGCATATGTGGGTCCCTTTCCCTCCTTTAAGATCTCTTTGGGATATAGGCCCAATAGAAACACTGCTGGGTCAAAGGGTATGCACAGTTTCATAACTTTTTAAACATAGCTCCAAATTGCTCTCCAGAATGGCTGGATCCGTTCACAGCTCCACCAACAAGGCATCAGTGTCCCAGCTTTCCCACATCCCCTCCAACATTCATCGTTATCTTTTCCTGTCATTTTAGCCAATCTGACAGGTGTGTAGTGGTACCTCAGAGTTGTCTTAATTTGCATTTCTCTGATCAATAGTAATTTGGAGCAATTTTTCATATGACTAGAAATGGTTTTAATTTCATCATCTGAAAATTGTCTGTTCATATCCCTTGACCACATATCTATTGAAGAGTGGCTTGAATTCTTACATATATGAGACAATTCTCTATATATTTTAGAAATGAGGCCTTTATCAGAACCATTAAATGTAAAGATGATTTCCCAGTTAGATGCTTCCCTCCTAATCTTGTCTGCATTAGTTTTATTTGTACAGAAACTTTTTAACGTAATATAATCAAAATTATCCATCTGGTGTTCAGTTAGGAGTTCCAGATCTTCTTTTAAAGTGTTTTATGAGCGTTTCCAAGAAGCCTCTTTGGGCTTGATACCAGTTCCTCTCACTCTTTGAGATTTCCTCTGTGGACATTCTGTCCTGGTCTGAGTTTGTATTTTGGTCTTTCCTGTCACCATAATAGCTTTCTATGGTCAAGATTCTTTTCTGTTTCTTGATTTTCTTTCCTTTTCTTTTGGTATTTCCTCTTTTTTTACTTTTATGGTTGAGCTCTGCTCCCCAGGTATAGGGGGTGCTGTCCCAAGCTTCCTGTGCAGCTCTGAGCCTTGGTTTTGAGCACAGTGCCCCC
>JAJPUD010004264.1:167051-178254 GCA_023553655.1 Myrmecobius fasciatus | reverse complement strand
TTCTGCATCTATTGAGATTATCATATGTTTTTTGTTGATTTGGTTATCAATATAGTCAATTATGTTAATAGTTTTCCTAATATTGAACCATCCCTGCATTCCTGGTATAAATCCTACTTGGTCATGGTGTATTATTCTGGGAATGATTTTCTGTAATCTCTTTGCTAATATTTAATTTAAGATTTTTGCATCAATATTCATTAAGGAGATTGGTCTATAATTTTCTTTCTCTGTTTTTGTTTTACCTGGTTTAGGTATCAGTACCATGTCTGTATCATAAAAAGAGTTTGGTAGGAGTCCTTCATTCCCTATTTTTTCGAATAGTTTATATAATATTGGAGTTAACTGTTCTTTAAATGTTTGGTAGAATTCACATGTAAATCCATCTGGTCCTGGGTATTTTTTCTTAGGGAGTTGATTAATGACTTGTTCTATTTCTTTTTCTGAAATGGGACTATTTAAGTAATTTATTTCCTCTTCTGTTAATCTGGGCAATCTATATTTTTGTAGATATTCCTCCATTTCACTTAGGTTATCAAATTTATTGGCATACAGTTGGGCAAAGTAACTCCTGATTATTGCTCTAATTTCCTCTTCATTGGTGGAAAGTTCTCCCTTTTCATTTTTGAGACTAACAATTTGATTTTCCTCTTTCCTTTTTCTAATTAAATTAACTAGAGGTTTATCTATTTTGTTGGTTTTTTCATAAAACCAACTTTTAGTTTTATTTATTAATTCAATAGTTTTTTTACTTTCAATTTTACTAATCTCTCCTTTTATTATTAGGATTTCAAGTTTGGTATTTGATTGGGGGTTTTTAATTTGTTCTTTCTCTAGCTTTTTTAGTTGCAAGCCCAATTCATTGATTTTCTCTTTTTCTATATTATGCAAATAAGCATCTAGAGATATAAAATTTCCCCTTATTACCGCTTTGGCTGTATCCCACAAATTTTGGTATGTTGTCTCATTATTGTCATTCTCTTGAATGAAATTAGTAATTGTGTCTGTAATTTGCTGTTTCACCCATTCATTCTTTAGGATAAAATTATTTAGTTTCCAATTGGTTTTTGGTCTATTTTCTCCTGGCCTTATATTGCATGTGATTTTTATTCCGTCATGATCTGAAAAAAATTACATTTATTATTTCTGCCTGCCTGCATTTGATTTTGAGGTTTTTGTGTCCTAACACATGGTCAATTTTTGTGTAAGTTCCATGGACTGCTGAGAAAAAAGTAAACTCCTTTCTGTCTCCATTTAATTTCCTCCAAAGATCTATCATACCTAACTTTTCTAACATTTTGTTTACCTCCTTAACTTCTTTCTTATTTATTTTGTGATTTGATTTATCAAGTTCTGAGAGAGGGAGGTTGAGATCCCCCACTATTATAGTTTTGCTGTCTATTTCTTCTTACATCTCTCTGAACTTTTCCTCTAGGAATTTCCATGCTATACCACTCGGTGCATATATGTTTAGTATTGATATTGCTTCATTATCTATGGTACCCTTGAGGAAGATATAATTTCCTTCTTTGTCTCTTTTAATTAAGTCTATCTTTGCTTTTACTTTGTCTGAGATCAGGATTGCTACCCCTGCTTTTTTTTGTTCACCTGAAGCATAATAGATTCTGCTCCAGCCTTTTACCCTCACCCTGTATGTATCTCTATGTTTTAGATGTGTTTCTTGTATATAACATATTGTTGGATTCTGGTTTTTAATCCAATCTGCTATCTGCTTCTGCTTTAAGGGAGAGTTCATTCCATACACATTCACAGTTAAAATAACTAATTCTGTATTTCCTGCCATCTTACCCTCTCACCAGCTTTCCCAGAGTCTGTCTGAGCTGGGCTGAACCCCCCTTTCAGCCCAGTGGGACTGACATTTCTTGTAGTTTTTCTGGTTCATTTTGTGCTGGAGAGTGGTCTCTTTCCATTAGACTCTGTTCAGAAGCTTGATTTCAGGTGGTTTTTGAGGGAAACTGACTTTTTAAAGCATTTCTTTTCTTTTTCCATGCTTTTGACAATCTTTATTTTCCTAATTGTCTAGCATTACTTTCATTTCTTTCCCCCATTTTTTTTCATCTAGCTCTTTTATATGATTTTTAAGTACCATTTTAAGCTTGTCTATGATTTCTTTATCGGCTTGAGACCATTTTTCATTTTTCTTTGGAGCTTTGTCCATAGGTATTTTGACCTTATTGGTTTCTTCTGAATTTGTTTCTTCATCTTTACTGTCACCATAATTGCTTTCTATGGTCAGATTCTTTATTAATGTTGTTGTTTTGTTCATTTTTTTTCCTGCACTTTCCCTTTTAAATTTGAGCTCTTTTCCTGGAATTCCAGGGGCACTATTTTAGGATTTTTTTTTGCCAGGGACTACAGGTGCTGGCTGTCTACCTGGTGCTGCACTGATGTATCTGCTGTGTGCTGAGGCCAATGGGGTGCTTCTACCTTTCCCTGGGGGATGCTTAACCATGTGGATGTCTGGCCACTAGAAGCTGCCTGTCTGCTCAGGACTATGCTGAAGCTCTTGGCAATTTTAGAAGTAGAATCGGCCCATTTCCCTGCCTATGCTGAAGCACGTGGTGTATCCTGTTGTTGGAGTTTGACTACCCCACCTCACTGGGTTTCAGCATGTCCCCCTGGCTTGCTGAGGTGGGAATTGCTGGGACACTTTCTGTCCTGGACTGCACTCCCTTTTATTCATATAAGAAAAACTTTTCCTGCCTGTATTCCTGGTTTCTCTGGCTCAGAGATTGTTTTACTCTGGTTCTGCTGTCCCAGGATTAGTTTTGGGATAGTATTTTATAGTTGTTTAGAGGTGTATATGAGACAGTTTTGGTGATTTACTTCTTACTCTGTCAAATTAGCTTGAGAATCAGAGAAAATAAGTGATTTTCCTAGGTTTATGTGGCTACAATGTGTCAGAAGTGGGATTTCAGTACTCTGCTTTTTTAATTAGAGCCTGAAGGGACCTTAGAGACCATCTTGTCCTACCTAATTTTAATTTATTTTTCTTTGTAATCTAGCTAGTTTTGTTATTTTGTTTTTAATTTTAGTCTTCTTTTTTGAAAAAAAAAATGTTTTGTTATTTTAAATATTTGCTTGTTATATTCTATTGCTTAGTAGTAGCAACATGAATTAAAATCAATATACAGGAAAAAGTGCTCTGCTATTTTCATGTAACAGGGCATGGGATAAAATAGGTCTTAGTTCTCTCAGGAGCCCTACTAAGCTGAATGACAGGAGCCCAGTGCGGAAAAGAAGCATAATGCAGTCAAGTTACTGGGCCTTTGGAAGAAAAGGGTAAGGTCAAGGATTTAGGAGGCCCAGGGATTGTTGTCCAAATTTGGATTTATTCTGTGTAGTTCCAGAGGAAAGAATTAAAATAGTCATTCATTCATTCAGTAAGCATTTATTAAGAGTTTATTATGATCTAAGCATCCAGCTAAGCTTTGTTTGTTTGTTTGTTGTTGTTTGTCCTTCATTCTTGAACATATCTTGACTTGCAAAAGAATTGGATTTAAGTGAGGGAAAGCTGTGCAAAGTCATCAGCCTCACTATCCACTATCCTCCAGAGCCTTCTGGATCCAGTGGTACTGACACAGTCAAGATATAACACATGCATCCAATAATATATATGCAAGCAAAAAGAAGAAGAAACTACCAAGGAAGAGGGATATATAAATCAATAGGCAGATGGGTTGATGTTTAAAACAAACAAATGGAAAATCAAGGAGTGGAGAAGAAAAAGGGAAGGAGAAATATGAATAAATGGTTGGCCCATTCACTCTTGTTAAATGGGTTTTCTGGGAGGAATTATCCATTCAGGAGAAGAAACTACTAAGAAAGAGTGTATATATAAATCAATAGGCAGATGAGTTGGGTAGGTGGTCCTTGGCTTAATATTAAGAAAGTATTTCTAACTTTTAACAACTTAATCCTAACCCTTAACCCTAAACAACCACCATCAAATTGGAGTGGTCTACTTCTCAAAGTATTCAAGCAGAAACTAGAATCCTGGATCATAGGATCAAAATTTGGAAGGGACCTTGGAGTCATCCAGCCTTCCTTACTTTTTCAGATGAGCCAAGAGAGAGCAAATAACTTACCTCAGGAATAGTGGACAGAGCTAGATCTTTGACTAAGAGGGCCAGAGCTCTTTCCTCTACATTATGAATACATGTGAGGTGAATGGTAGAGTGGTTTCTGGCATATAACAAAACCTTGGACCTTTAAGAGCTCTGCTAACTGGAAATTCTATTTTTTTTTTTAAAAGCCTAAACATGAAAGGCATTATCTTGTGAATCTTATATTTGGATGCTTACTAGAGGCTAGCAGCTGTACTTTCAAGCTTTGAGTGTCTTATTATTCTATTACTCTGATAAGTAAGAGCATTTGAAGTATGCTGGAAGCAGAGTTTGTCTTTTGTCTGCCAGATTAAAGTCATCTGCACGAATTTCATTTGCCTGGCCTGAGACTCGTACCTTTGATTTCTATTAAAATTAAAAGAGAGAAATGAAAGGCATATGTTTTAAGATATTTTAAATTAATCACAATACTCCAGCCTATTATAAGAAAATGATGTTTCCCCTGCTCTAGCACTGACTTCCAATAATAGAAAATGTGTTTTAAAGGGAAAGAAAAAGGTAGAAACATGTCTTCAAGTTTCCATTTCAATATGATCACAGAACATATTAGTTGGAGTCCAGCTCTGTTGTTTATTTAGTGTTTAGAAAGGTGTTTGTGTTTCTACCTAAATGTCCAGGGAGACAAAAGGGACAAGAATGTTAACATTCTCCTCCCCTCTGCAGGAAAATCACATAAATAATGCAAAGCTTGTCTGATTTTGTTGGCTGCCCAAAGAAAGGCAGACTGGAATAAAATTAAGCTGTTAAAGTTTGCTTATCTATATTCACCCTAAAGCCATTCAGGAATAAAGAAGTGTTGGGGATGTTCCTTCTTCTGATCTTTGATAAATCATTAAGACTTTGCTTGTGTTCTTTTTGTGCTTCTTTCCCAAAGAGCTTTAATTGGGTGAGGCATATGAGGATAATGTAAAGTATAGAAGCTTAGATTTAGAGCTAAGAGGGTTCTTCAAAGTAATTTTATAGAGGAAGAAACTGAAGCCTTTTGGGGGAATGCTAGCTTAGTTTGGAGGACCTGGGGTTGGATATTGGCTTTGTTTACCTTTGTGACCTTGGGCAAATAGCTTTACAATTATGAGCCTCAGGTTCTTTATCTGTAAAATGAAGGGGTTGGACTTGATGATTTCTAAGGATCTGATTCTCTTACTGTTTTCTGACTCCTTGGATTTTCATGGAATTTGCTTTACAATATGCAATGCTTTCTCTCTTCTCCACTCTAAAAAGCCCTACTTAAAGCAAAGCTCAGGTGTAGCCTCCTCTAAGAAGAATTTCCTGATTCCCTCTGTGGTTAGCATTTTCTCCCTTTTAAAATTATATCATATAAGTACTTTAGCTGTCTTCTCCCACTCCAAGAAATTGAGGCCCCAGGGGTTGGATGGTATATTTCCACTTAAGTTTCTTGAAATATTCCTTAAGGAATGGGGGAACTAGGGATTATCTCTTTTGATAAAATTCCTGATCCACTATCATATATTTATCACTGTTTCCTTACCATGATTATTTACAGATATCTATATATGCCGTTTTATTATATGTGCATATACAATGATATATGATATATTATTATGTATGACACATGCATATATAATCATATGATATATTGTATACATCTGTTCACATACACAGTATCAGATTATATATGTGTATATAATTATACATACACAAATATTTATGCATGCATAATCATATATGTTGCATATATAACATGTGTATCTATATGGGCATACATATATTATATATATATATATATACATATATGTTATATATTATACACACAGTTCTAAAATCTAACAAATATGTATACATATATGATGATCAATTCTGATGGACATGGCTCTCTTCAACCATGAAATGCTTCAAACCAGTTCCAATTGTTCAGTGAAGAAAGAGGGATGTGAAATGTGGATCACAACATAACATTTTCATGCTCTCTATTGATGTTTGCTTGCATTGTGTTTCCTTTCTCAGATTTTTTTTTCTTGTAGATATGATTTTTCTTGTACAACAAGATAAGTGTGGAAATATGTATACATATATTCAATTTGTCAAGTATTTTAACATAATTAACATGTAGTAGACTACGTGCCATCTAGGGGAGGGGTGGGGAGTAGGGGGAAAAATTTGTAACAGAAAGCTTTGTAAGGGTCAATGTTGAAGAATTACTCATACATATGTTTTTCAAATAAGCTTTAATAAAGAAAAAGAAAAACAAATATGTATACAAATATAGACTTATTGTACATAGTATGTGTCTATAGATATAAATATATACACACATAATAAATGTGGATGTAGATAAAGATATTTATCAGACAGACTTAATTAGCTGTTACAAATAGGTATTTAAAAGGTTTCATTTGATAGAGGTACATTCTTTCACCAACCAGTTCAAGCAACGTTCAGAGGATAGTAGGGTCAGCCTTGGAGAGTGTATGTGGCAAAGAAGCATCTCATCACTGACTTGTTAGAAACTCTTCCTATGGGATACTCAGAATGCTCCCCTTTATTATGGAGCCCCTTTCCTGCTAGGTTCCTCGTAAAGCTATCGATCTGCCTTTCTTCAGGTCCAGTCTTGTTTGTCTAGATTGCTGATGTAGACTCTTCCACCAGCCACTACTAGTGCAGCTATCTTCAAGGACTAGAATGCTGAGGAAAAAGTCCAAATCTTCTAGTTCTTTGAGTTTATGAGGTCAAAGTGGGGTGGCTGGGTGGTCAGAAAAAACAGAGTCCCTTCTCTCTCTGAAGGGATTCCTTCTCAGAGGCACTTGTATTCTCTGCCACCAGATATTTGAATTTAGATTCCAAACTGGTTTGTTATCCTATAAATGTACCACAAGAGTGACAGAATTTCCTCAATCAATCTGAATATATTTCTGTTGTAGCATTACTTCTGTTAATCTGGGTGAGTGGAGAAAATGGTTTCAAATATATTTAAATTGTTTTTTCCACACTTAACCTTTTCTCTAACTAAATGATTTAATAGATTCTTACCTAGCACAGGTATCTAGAAATAGTATCTTATCAGTTACTTTAAGGGGACAGTGTAGTTTGATTCTTTAACCCCTTATATCCCCACTCATACACGAGGATTATAGAATCATACAGAGTTTTAGAGCTAGAAGGGTTCAACCTTCTCCTTTTATAAACAAGGAAATGGAACCCCAATTTAAGTGACTTGTCCAATTCCAGAGAGTTGGCACTCTCTGGATTTGAACTCGGGTCCTTGTGTTCTGAATTCAGCATTATTTCTCTGATTCTAATGGCATAGGTAACTTCTGGTGAGGAAGCTCCCTCTATCAATGAGAGTTATCAACTTTTTGGGGGTGAGGGGGCATTTTAAACAGCAAGTTATCTGAGCCTTTGAAAGTTTTAAATGGTCACTAGATTACATGTAAATTGATGTTAGAGACTGGATCTAAATATTCCTACTTTACTCTAGCTCTCTATCTCTCAGGATGTCACTCTGTCAAGTACTACAGGAGTTTAATTATGATATTAGAGATCATTGATCTTTCCATTTATTCTCACAGGTTGGGTCATTCAGTAGCACATGGCTACAATGGCTTAGCTGTTTTGCCCTTCAGTTGTAAATGTGAATCCTTTTCTTCTCCATCAGGGACCTTAAAGGTCTTACATTTCTTGCTTATAAGAAATTAACTGCAAGAGAGTTTCATTAATTTAAGAATAAGGACTGTCTTTTTGCACTCCTTTTCCCTTGTTTAAGACATGCATCATTTTTCATCTTGATGAATGAGTTACTTTATTTATAAGTTTTTTCTTTTTTTAATGAACAGAAAAAACTTGCATAAAAAGTGGCATGACAAAAAAGGGTGACATTCAGTTATTTCAAATCAAGGAAAATAAATGTAACATGAAGTGACTTAATTGAACTGTAACCAAAATCTTTAAAATATAAAATGTGGGCTTTAGCAAAAACATAGAAGTGGCACTAGGCACAGTGCCTATAGATGCAGTCTCATCTCAACTAGATAGCCTTATATAATTGGTCAATGGCCTATGGAAATAAATCAGAATTCTAATGGGTTCCTCATATTCACATTGGGGAAAAAAAATACCATCTGTTGGCTTCTTCTTTTTTTTTTTTAAGAACACTAAGTTTTATTGATATAGAGAGTATAAGAGAATTTCCTCCCCCCAACCCCAGATTAATGACAAATTCATTAAAATAGCCAGTTCAAGGAAGAATTAAAGATGGAAGATTAGCACTACTTTAATTTTAATTTTTTCCCCAGATATACTGGAATCTAGGATCAGAATCTGGCATGATTATCCTTATTCTTGACTCTTGAGGTTTAACTTTAGCTTAATTTGCCCATTTGCCTTTGCACATAAGAGCAGGAGTTTTTAGTTTGTGTGTTCAAAGGCCTTGGACAGATTTCACAAGATAGATAGATTTTCACAATATGGAAAGATTTATGGCACTGGATGGCAAAAATAATGATATCTTTGTTTTTATTAATCTTTGGTTTCCTCTGCCATTCTGTGAATTTTATTTTATGCATTTACTAATATGTTTCTAACAAGAGGTTCATAATCCATATCAGGGGTCAAATTTATTTTTGCTCCTCAGAACAAAGACATCATGATAGAATGGATTGAAGTCTGTGAGATTCACATTCTCTCTCTGTTAAATATTGACTATGTGATATTGGTCAAGATAGTGGACTTCTTGGAGGCCTCAACAACTATTAGACCACACATTGCAAACCTGAATTAGTAGACTTTATTCCTCTGGGAATTCCTTTTATCAATGAAGTTAAAAGGATCCAGTTCCTATTTCATATTATGCAGGGTGAAGATGTAAAGAAGTGGGAATTATAACTAAATGGTTATGAAATAGTTAACATTTATATAGGATAGTTAAATGGTGTCATAGTAGAATGTCGGCCTCAGATACTCATTAACTGTGTAACTCTGGTCAAGTGACTTAATCCTGTTTGCCTCATTTTCTTCATCTGTAAAATAAACTGGAGAAGGAAATGACAAACTACTCCAGTATCTCTGCCAAGAAAATTCCCAAGGGACATGAAGAATCAAAATAACTAAAATTGCTCAACAATCAAAAAACATTTATATATTGCTTCCTAAAAAGCTATATAATTATCTCACTTGATCCTTACAACCATCTTTATATATATTTTGAAAATAAAAAGCTACTATTAAAACAATTAAATTTCCCCTTTAAAGAATTTTTTTTTTCTTTTTTTACTGAGGCAATTGAGGTTAAGTGACTTGCCCAAGGTCACACAGCTAGGGAATGTTAAGTGTCTGAGACCAGATTTGAACTCAGGTCCTCCTGACTTCAGGGCTGGTGCTCTATCCACTTCGCCACCTAGCTGCCCCCCTTTAAAAATTTTTAAAAGCAAAAAAAATTGATAAGTATATTTCAATAAAACTGGTTTTCCCTGTAATCCTATGGATTTTGCAATGCATTTAAAAATACTATTCTGAGAAGAGTTTCTCATAAGATTCACCAAATTGCCGAAGGGGTCCAGGATACCCGTGGATTAGTGGGAAAAGGGAATTTTTTTAGTTATATATGTTCTAAAAATTTTAGCAGTATGGATCATATACTTATAGCTCACATTGTGGAATTAATTCAATGCATCAGAAGGAAGGCATCACAGGTATAGCTAAAATTATGGTAATTGATACTTTCAAGCTTAAAGGACTCATGATTTCATTGATTGTTTCACTGAAATAGATTGCAATTCCCTGTTTGGTTTAATAGAAGGTCTTTTCTTAAAAGAGCAAAGTGGTTTAGATAATGAATTATTAACTCCATTTTTCAGATAAAGAAATTATGGTCCAGAGGGACTATGGTTTTTCCAGCTGATGTCAGCCCTATCTCCTTCTTGAAGTTATCTTTGTATTTTATTACATTGTATTTGGTATTTAATTTTCTGAGTGCATGTTGTGTGCCTGGAATAGTATCTTTGGCTCTTTGAAAAAAACAGGGACATTTTTACTTTTGCCTTAATATCTTTATAAAATGGGTATAATGCAAACACATATATTTCAGAGTTGTGAGGATCAAATGATCTAATATTTATCTAAAGCACCTATCACAGTACCTTTCACATAGTGAACAATAGATATTTGTTGATTGGATTTGGATTATTGAGTGGTTACAGATGAAATAAATTCATCGTCTGGTGGCTAACTTTCTGCTGAGGATATTCTCCCGACTCAAATATTTTGAAGCCTTTGAGAGTATAGGGTCATTCTTGGCAGGAGTCTGGATCTTTGGAGCAGATTTATTAATAGTAAAAGCTGAATCACTTGATGTTTTATGTGATGCCAATAAAAAATGTTTTCATTCCCTCTAAAGAAAAGAACATGCTATATGCTCAGTACAACCTATCATTCTTTTAAAATTGCACATACTTTTTTTAGAATCAGCAATGAAAGTTGTTTTGACGGTAGCAGTAATCACAGGCTATCTCTATATGAGGAAAGAATTAGGTATTATTCAAATAAATGTGATTTAGAGGCTGCATTTTCATTACTGATGACAAATACAGGCTTCTGGAAGGCACAACACTACACAATTTCCCTTTGTGAATGCCATTATTTTTAACTATGAAGGGCAATCAGGTGGTACGTACAGTGGATAGAATTCTAGGTCCAGAGAGAGGAAGATCTGAGTTCAAATTTAACATCAGACATTACTAGCCCTGTAATTCTGGGCAAGTCATTTAACCTCTGCCTCAGTTTCCTTAAATATAAAATGAAGATAATAAAAGCATTTACCTCCTAGGGTGGTTGTTAGGCTTAAAAAAGATAAAATCTGTAAAATAGTTATCACAGTGGAACAGATTTGGACCTTCCCTTCCCTTCCCTTCCCTTCCCTTCCCTTCCCTTCCCTTCCCTTCCCTTCCCTTCCCTTCCCTTCCCTTCCCTTCCCTTCCCTTCCCTTCCCTTCCCTTCCCTTCCCTTCCCTTCCCTTCCCTTCCCTTCCCTTCCCTTCCCTTCCCTTCCCTTCCCTTCCCTTCCCTTCCCTTCCCTTCCCTTCCCTTCCCTTCCCTTCCCTTCCC
>JAJPUD010004264.1:120675-151347 GCA_023553655.1 Myrmecobius fasciatus | reverse complement strand
AAAAAACTTGGACTTTGCTCAACCAAACCTGAAGTCAGTAGAAAATTCAATATATAAGAGCCACATCAAAGATCAATTTCAAGGGACTTAACAAGGACAAATTGTTTTTTACATGGAAATATTAACTATATATTTAAGACTCACATCAGTAATTGGGCAGCTCAAAAGAAACATTGGGACAGAGCTGAGTATCATCTGACTCTAAAAAAGCAAAACTGTCTAGGAAAAGGTAAAAATAGTAATTATGCTATATTAATGAGATAAAGTGGAAGAACTGACAAAGAGTCATTAAAAGTGGGAGAAAGAGCTGGTAGTTCTGAAAACCTCACATTGGGACTGGACTCAATAAGTAAGAATACTTATAAACATACACATATATGAATGTATACATACACACACATACATACATACACATACATACACACACCATGAAGGATATAGCACCCTCCAAAATCTATTAATAAATAGGGGAGAACCATCCCCTGGAAACAATTAACAGCTTACAAAATTGCAGGTTATAAAAAAACCCATGCAAATCATCAGTATTTCTATGTATTACTGACAAAGCCCAATAGCAAGAAATAGAGAAATTCCATTTAAAATTACTATAGAAAAAATAAAATACTTGGGGATCTACCTGCCAACCCAAGAATTATATGAACACAATTACAAAGCACTTCTCATACAAATAAAGTCAGATCTAAACAATTGGAAAAATATCAATTGCTCATGAGTTGGCTGAGCTAATATAATACAAATGACAATTCTGTCTAAATTAATCTACATTTTCAGTGCCAAACCAAATCAAACTGTCAAAATATTATTTTATATAACTAGAAAAAATAATAACAAAATTAATCAGGAAGAACAAAAGGTCAAGAATTTCAAGGGAATTAATGAAAAAAAAATACAAAGAATGGTGACTTAGTAGTACCACACCTAAAACTGTATTATAAAGCAGAAGTCATCAAAACCATTTGGTACCAGGTGAATCAGTGGAATAGATTAGATACATAAGACACAATAATCAAGACCTATAGTAATCTAATATTTGATAAAATCCCAAACTACAGCTTCTGAAATAAGACCTCACTATTTGACAAAAGTTTCTGGGAAAACTGGAAAATAATATGTTAGAAACTTGGCATAGACCTATATCTCATACCCCATACCAAAATAATGTCAAAATGGGCATAAAGGATGATACCATAAACAAATTAGGAGACGAAAGGATAATTTACCTGTCAGGTCTTTGGAGAAGGGAGGAATTTATAACTAAAGAAGAACTAGAGAACATTATGAAAGACAAAACTTTGATTACATTAAATTAATTTTTTTTTTTGCAAAACAGAAAAAAAGATAAAAGGGAAGTACAAATCTGGAAAAAGTCTTTACAGCCAATGTTTCTGATAAAGGTCTCATTTCTAAAATACATAAAGAACTGTGTTGAATTTATAAGAATACAAGTCATTCTCCAATTGATAAATGGTCAAAGGATATGAACAATTTTCAGATGACAAAATTAAAGCCATATATAGTTATATGAAAAAATACTCTAAATCACTATTGATTAGAGAAATGCAAATTAAAACGACTCTGAGGTATCACTTCATATCTCTCAGATTGGTTAAGATGACAGGAAAAGGTGATAAATGTTGGAGGGAATGTCGGAAAACTGGGACACTAATGCATTATTGGTGGAGTTGTGAAATGATCCAACCATTCTGGAGAGCAATTTGGAATTATGCCTGAACTATTCATACCTTTTGACCCAACAGTAGCATTACTGGGTCTGTATCCCAAGGAAATCATAAAGGAGGAAAAGAATCTGCATGTACAAAAATGTTTGTAGCACCTCTTTTTGTGGTAGTAAAGAACTAGAAAATGAATAGATGCTCCTCAGTTGGGGAATGGCTGAACAAGTTGTGTTACATGAAGACAATGGAATATTATTGTTCCATAAAAAATGATAAACAAGCTGATTTTAGAAAGGCCTGTAAAGATTTATACAAACTGATGCTGAGTGAAACAAGCAGAACCAGAACTATATTGTATACAATAGGACAACAATGTGTAATGATCAACTATGAAAGACTTCGTTCTTCTCAGTGGTTCAGTGATCCAAAGCAGTTGCAACAAACTTTGGACAGAAAGTACAATTTGCATTCAGAAAAAGAACTAAGGAGACTGAATGCAAATCAACACATGCTATGCTATTATACTTTTTTCTGTTTTTTTTTTTAATTTCTCCCATTGTTTTCCCCTTTTGCTCTGATTTTTCTCTCCCATCATGATTCATAAAGTATTGTGCTTTAAAAAATAAATAAATTAACTAGAGAAAAAGAAAGAAATAAGGGGGAAGAGAATAAGATAAGGTGAGGTATAGAAAGGTGTGTAGATTTATGACAGTGGCACAAGGTGTGTGAATGAATGGGAATGAGGTAAAGAAGGAGGCAAAGGATGAAAGGAGAAGATAAGGGAGAGATCCATGGATGGAGGAAGGTTAAGTCATAGCAAGACAAGTTAAAAATTAAAGTAGAAGAGTTACCAGGGATAGGAAATAAGAGATATATACAAACACTACATCAAGGATCAGAAGTAGAATTTATTTATTATTAGGAATAGAATATTAGTAGAATACATTTATTAGTAGAATTTATTATTAGATAAATCCACTTAGACATATTTATACATTTATCATGCTGCATAAGAAAAAATCAGATCAAAAAGGAAAAAAAAATGAGAAAAAAAAGCAAGCAAACAAGAACAAGAACAACAACAAAAGGTTAAAATACTATATTGTGATTCACACTCAGTCCCCACAGTCATCTTTTTTGGAAGCAGATGGCTCTCTCTTCATCACAGGTCTACTGGAATTTGTCTGAATCATCTCAAAATGGACAGTTTTCATGACAAAATTAAAAAAATCTACCCAAACAAATCCCAAACAGTTAAGATGAGATAGTAGAGAACTAATTGCAGGTGAAAAAAATCTTTGTAGCAAATTTCTCTGATAAAGGTTCCTTTTCCAAGTAACCTAAGAATTGATTCAAATTTATAAGCATAAGAGCTATTCCCCAGCTGATAAAGTCTACAGATATGAAGAAAATGTTTTTTTTTAATTTGTTTATTATGTCATTCATGTGGAATTTATCTTCATATAAGAAGTGAGATGTTGATTTAAACCTAATTTCCACTATTAACTAAAAACAAACAAATAAAAAAGAAACAAAACTATTTTAATATCATTGAATTCCTTTTTAATCCTCTGCATTTTAAGGCAAATTAAAAAAACCAAAACATTTTGAGATGTGATTTATAGGTTTTACCAGAATAGCAAAAAGGTCCTCATACAAACAAGGTAAAGAATTCCTGTTTCTGAGGTTATATAAGTTATAGCCAGATTTCCATGTATAGAAGAAGACTCTGCTTCCCAGAGAAATTGCAGGTCCTAGATAGAAAACTGATCACCAATATTTTCCCATTATGTGCTTAACTAGAATCTATTTAGCTTGTTTCTTTATTTATAGGCTGCCACAAGCAATACTTTTGGAATATACTTTTGGAAATCTATATAGTTTAATGGATGTTATTTAGTATTCTCATGGTAGTCAATAACATTCTTGAAAAATGTTTAATATTTGGATTTAATATTCAGTGAGCCTTAGCTATTAAAATGTTTTATTCTGAAATAAGCTGAACCATATTATAGTAGTTTTTCAATAATTATCTTTGTTTTATAAGTTGCAGTTTCTAAATTGTATTAAAATGCAAAATCCCAAATAAAAATATGTGTGCATGAATGTGTGTGTGTGTGTGTTTGTGTTATGCTTACATGAATATAGTTATCTTTTATAGGAAACATTATATGGAATTTATGAAAAAGTGAATTATGACAAATTTATAAATATTTTCTGCTTCTTTTTTTAAACCATAGAATTCAATGAAATCCCCTCTAAAGAAGTTAAAAAATCAAAAGCTATTGAAATGATATTCACTCTATATCCTCCAGAGGGTGCCCATGTGAGTCATTTTTGGGGTTTAAAATCAACTTGGACAAGACCCATAGTACATGGAGAAGAAGCATATAAGTATATAGGTGAGTCGCTGGTCTTTATCATTTCTTTTTCTATTAAGAGCATTAATGATTTTTTAATTTTAAATTTTAAATTCCCAAGAAATGTAGTTATCACTCAATAGCTTTTAATTTGGTGGTTCACTGGTTTGAGAGCTGAGCATAGAATCAGAATTACCTGAATTTAAATCCTGTCTCAGATATTTCTTAATGAATTATCAGCAAGATAATCAAGTCACTTAATTCCTTTTAATTTCAGTTTTCCTCAGTTATAAAAGAGGTAACAATAGCAGCTATCTCATACGGTTGTGAGAATCAAATCGCATACTTATTTGTGTATATGTATACAAACATATATAAGAAATATACATATATATACATGCATATATGTATGTTTATATAGAATTGAGTATACTTTGAAGCACTTAAATTTATTTTAATTTATTACTTATTTATTTTATTCTCCTTATAAGCCTATGAGAAATAATTTATTTAAGAATTAAAATTTGCAAGTATAATAGAAGAATATGTGCTAGAGACAGCTAAGTGTCACAGTAGAGTTCAGTGCTAGAAGTCAGAAGACCTGAATTCAAATTCAGTTTCAGAAACTTACTAGTTATGAGACTCTGGATTCCACATCTGTAAAGTGAGAATAATAATAGAAGGGTGATGAAGGGGATCAAATATTTGTAAAACCTTTTGCAAACTTACAGCACTATAAAAGCACCAACTGTTTTTATCATAAGTACTAGCTATTATTATTTGAGCAGCTAAATGGCATAGTAGATAGCGGGCTGGACCTGGAGCCAGGAACTCTTCTGGCCCCAGACCCTTACTAGTTGTGTGACCCTGGACAAGTGACAACTATGTTTGCCTCAGTTTCCTCATCTGTAAAATGTGCTAGAGAAGCAAATGTCAACACATTCCAGTATACCTATCAAAACTCCAAATGGGGTCAGAAGGAGTCAGACACAACTGAAAAAAAAAATAAAAAACACAACAAAAATTAAAAACTACTCCTTAATGTAATTATTCCAAGAATAGAATAATTCTAATAATAATGTAATTCTAATAATACAAATAATGACAACAAAATTATTCCCATGGTCCTTCTCATGCCAGCTGTTGGGGTTGAGACAACACATCTTAGATTAAGACAATTCCACCTTTATCAAACCAAATTCATTGGCTAGATATAGACAATGAGGATGACCTATCTAGGGACAAAAGGAACAGGTAGAGCTTCTGTCAAAGGGAAGGAGGGAGGACAGGAAAACAGCTAAATTTGCTCTCTAGAAAGATTAATGGAAACATGAGATTAACTGAAAGCATCTTGTAATTTCTGAATTTTATTTGTTTTTATATCTTTCATTTCTTAGTATTTTATAGTACTTAAGAAGGAAGTGTGTGTATATATATGTGTGTGTGCATACATGTGTGTACATGCACACTCCTCAGCTTTTTTCAGGGAGCAGAGAGGAGGAATCCTATGTCTTTCAAAGGTTGGGTTGGGATTGGAACTGTTCAGGGAGAGAGCTTAGTGCCAGGAGAACAGAACGGGGAAGCAATGAAGCAAAACTAGATGTGTGGGTTGATGAAGAGGGAAATCATTGTAGAGCTTTGGCTCTGTAAGGACTATAGTTCTATGTGTTTATATACATTCATGTTCTATGCTTTTACTGAGCATTTTTACATGATGTAGATGTAACAATTTTTTTGTTATATTTTTATTTTCTTAGTTTTGATATTTACTTTTATAAGATTTTGATTTCTTTTTTTTTCTCCTTGCCTTCTTCTCTTTTCCTCTTTTCCCCAAGACAGCAAGCAATCTTATATTAGTTGAACATGTACAGTAATGTTGAATATTTCCATATTAGTCCTGTTGTGAAAGAAGAATCTTAATAAAAGGAAAGAATCATGGGAAAGAAAAAGCAAAAAAAAAGGAAAATAGTATGTTTTGATCTGCATTCAAAATCCATAGTTCTTTCTCTAAATGTGGTTAGCATTTTCCATCACCTGTTTTTGGAATTGTCTTAGATCAGTGTGTTGCTGAGAATAGTTAATCAAAATTGATATTGCACAGTGTTGCTGTTATTGTATATAATATTCTCTGGGTTCTGCTCACTCATTCAGCATCAGTTCATTTAAGTCTTTCCAGGCTTTTTTGAAATCAGCCTATGTAGTAGGGTTTTTTTTTTAATATGCTTTTTTCATGTGCTTTCTTGACTGGGAAATAGAATTGAGGGAAAAAAACCCATAAATTTTCATTATAGTTTTGTATACAATATGCCAGTGTTGGTTTTCACATTGAGATAATTTTCATGAGAGAGCTTAATCAATACTAAATATGGAGATATGATCTAATGGAATGTTTGTATACATAAGTATGGGAATTATTAAATATGTAGTGTAAAATGGTATAAGTAAAAAACACAGACTCCCTGTGGTGGAAGGAACCTTAGTAGTAATATGGTGTAACAATGCCCCAGTACAGAAAAAATCTTCTCTTCATCCATGATAAAAGGCTGCAATCTATCCTCCACATTGCTGCCAAAGCATTTTTCTTAATGAGTATATGGTCTGATCTTGTTAATCTCTTCAATCAACTCTAGCGGTTCTCCATTACCTCTGGCATCAAATATAAACTGCTTTTTGGCATTTCAAGCTTTTTACATATTATTGTTTTCTGCCCTATCTAAAATTAAGCCATACTGGTCTATACAATATATCCATTCTATGACTTGATATTGGTTATTATTGATACCTGGAATTTTATTTATTTCTCATAGAATCAGTGTTACCTTCTGCAGAAAGCCTTTCTCCATCTCCACACCTTCTAAAGCCTCCCCTTTTAAACTTACCTTCTGATGAATCTTGATGTACCTTTTATAGACTAATTTCTAGTCATGCTGCAATGTAAGATCAGTGAGATCAGGAACTATTCTTACTTTTTCTTTGTATCTTTTGTGATTAGCACAATGCTTAGCATAGTTAATTCTTAATAAATACCTGATTGCTTAAATTAGTTACGAGATCCATATGTCATAAGATAGTCCATTTCATTATTGGGACATTGTTATAAAATGCTACATATTTTTAAAAAAATGTTATCTTAGATTGAGTTTAAATTGTTATTTAAGTTTTAATTGTTTCCTTTTGTCTTTTAAAGCTTATTTTTAAAACATATTCACTTTTTAAAAATTTCAAGTTCCAAATTGTGTTGTTTTTCATCTCCTCCCACTCATGGAAAAGGCAAACAATATGATATCCATTTTATATGTAAAGTCATGCAAAACATATGTCCATATTACCCATGTGGCAAAAAAACAAGAAAAATAAAATTTTTAAAGAGCATGTTTTAATCCACACTCAGACTTCATTATTTCTCTCTCTCTGGAGGTGGACAGCATTTTTCATGAGTCTTTTGGAATTATATTTGATCATTGTATTGATCAGAATGGGCTAAGTCTTTTATGGTTGATCATCATGAAATCTGTTTATCCAACTGGCATTAGTTCTTCTCTCTCTCACTAAAAAGCTTAAATCTAATCCTTTTTCTGAGCAATAGTTTGTCAAATTTTTTGTGACTTTTCTGAACAGGAGCATCAGAGACTCGGATTCTAGTCTGTTCTCTACCATTACCTATTTATATGACCTTGAACAAGTCACCTCCCTTAAAAATGGTAATAGTGATATCCAATCTATCAGAAGGCAAAGGATTGGCTCAGTTATAACCTTAGGTACTTAGCCTTTTTTTTTTTTTTTCTTCTTCTTCCCCCAAATAGTTTTCTTTTGGCACTGTTTTTGTGGAATTTAAAAAGGATCTGTTGGTTCATGCCCAATTCCCAATGTCCAGGATGCATAGGTTTATAACTTTAGAAGTTGAAAAGATCTTGGAGGTCACCCCCCTCTTTTTATAGAGGAAAAAAACTGACGTCTAGAAAAATTAAATGCTTTACCCATGGTCATATACAAAATAAACAAACTCCTTTGTGCTAACACCATAAATCATTTTAAGAGATGAAATGCCCAAACAGAACAAACCAAAAAAAACAAACCAAAAAAAACAAAAAACAAAACAAAACAACAACAACAAAAAACAAACCCAAAGGAAATATTCAATAGTCAGGAGATTAAAATCCTTAATAAAAACCCACAATTATATGATGATTTAGGTCTGCAATGCAATTTCCTCACAACTATCCTGTGTGGCAGATGGTATAAGTATTATTAACCTCATTTTACATGTCAGGAAATTAAGGATCTTTCTCAGAATCACATGATTGGCAATCATCTGATGGAGGATTCAAACCTAGGAAGGTTTCCTAATTATGTTTTATGGTATGTTGCTCTCAGCTCCTCAGAGTTGATGAAATGACCAAGCTAGCAAAACTTACTTAGTCAATCAGCTTTTAAGCATGAATTTATTTTAAGCTTCAAAAGCAAGATATTAGACATGTTATTTCAAAGGATAGTAGAGTCATTCTTTAATATCACAGTGTGTGTGTGTGTGTGTGTGTGTGTGTGTGTAGTGTCCTGACCTGAAAAATTAATCAGTGAACAAATGTTTCTCAGACATTTGGCATGTGGTACTTAACATTTCTTGGTCCTTAAGAAAAAGCATCAGTTACCTGGACCAAGAAAGGATTCAGAATTCAATTTAATAAGCATCAAGTACCTACTATGTGCAAAACACTACTCATATTAAATACCTACTGTATGCTAGGGATTCAAAATGAAACAAAACAAAAGAGACTCCTCTTCTCATGAAGCATAATACACTTTATCTAAAAGATACAGTGTTTAGACAAACTTATACAGTATATTTTGAGAAGGAATATCAACAATTAGGAAATCAAAGCAAGCTGAAAGGAGGAATCTATCATCCTATAGTTTCTAAGAGGCTGAGGTCAGAAATATAATACAGAGGTATAAGACAGCCTTTACAAAAGTCTGGATGGTTGTGGGGATGGAAAGAAGTAGAATCATGAGTTCAGGTAAGAGACCAGTTTGGCTAAAAAATACAAGATGCAAGAGAGGGCATTATATGAAAACATATTATGCTTCTGTCTTCAAAGAGCCCTAAAATTTATTTGAGAAAGTGATTAAAAGGTTAGTCATTCAGTGGTATGATATAATCCAGCCTCAGTGCATTAGAAATTTTAGAATGTAAGTGGGATGAATGCAACAAGGAAGACCTCATGGCTGAAGAAGGGGAAATAAAGGGGAAATAAGAAAATAATGACTTTAGTACATATATGTGATTTAAGTAAGTAGAAGAGAGATGACTAGGTTTTTCTTGAGGGAAAAATAGCTTGAAAAAATTCAAGCTGTTAATAAGCATTGAGAGAAATGATAAAAACCAATGATTTGGGGAGATGCAGACTTCCCTGCTTTTTCTAAAGTCCTGATTTAAAAAACTCAGTCTCTTGAAGAACAATACTAATAATGAGATTGTTGTTATTTGGCAACCAATTAGTTTGGGTGGAGATACATTTTTTGAATAGATTGAACAAAGCTGGGATAATTTAGAAGTAAATGACATAATCAAAGTTCATTTGAATAGGTTCAGTCCCTTATTGTAATATTCATTCCTCCATTAATTGTCAAACATTCAGAGTTGATTTTCATCTTCAGGAATATCCTCCTTCCAGAGGACATACATAAGCTGGAGCTTGCTGCCATGTTTGTCTTTGGTCTAAGAGAGAGACAATCAAATGACTATGTCTTTATTAAAAGTTGGCATTATTAATAAAATGATTGAATTATCCCTAAATTATGCTTCTCAAACTTTTTAAATGCACCAGCATTTTTAAAGTACCTACTATATGTCTAGTACTATACTAATCACTGGAGTTACAAACAAAAGACAAACTCCCCAACTCTTAATCCCATAAGAATAGCATGTGTCTGATTAGTTTAATCTGAATTGGGGTTTTATTAGGAAGTAGTGAAAAATGAGGTTATATAATTGGGTAGGGTGAAATAATGAAGAATATTAACAGCCAAACAAAGGAATTTGGATTCAGTGTTGGAGTATGGCTTATCTGTTTGTTTTTTAGATGCTTGACTAGAGGTGGTTTTTTTCCCCACTAAGGAAAGTCTTTGCCCCAGAGATCCAAACTTCAGAAAACCTGTCAGAACTCCTCCAAGTTAACTAGTCCTCAATTTTGGATTCTTTTGTTTTGTTTTGCTTTTCACTTAAACTGCCTGTTCATTGAGCCTCTCTTCAGTTAATTTAAGGTTAGGAGGTCTATGTAGTTCCCTATTTTAATTTCTTGTAGCCAAATTATTAAAACTTAAACTTAATTTATGTAGGTATTGTTCTTCTGGCAAACTGCCAAGACCTTGGTTTTGTTCCCAGTTTCATAATTCCAAAGTTCTTTCATCTCTCCTCATTCCCATACAAATGAGTGCCAATGGGAATAGTCCTAGAGCAAAACCAAAGTGAGGAGACGTCATTATTTTCCCACTTCCTCATTCCTACCTTTATTATATATATGTGTGTGTGTGTATACATGCATACATATATATATATATGTATATATATGCACAATTTTTTTTTTGTCTTTTTGTCTCCAGCACCTAAAATAATGGCTTCCTGGTTAAATCAACATTTGTTGCATTGAATTTAGTGGAAATTCTAGAGTAGAATACTTTTCTTTTAATTAAAGGTATCTCTCCTTCAATGAAATGGATTGAAATATAAATGAAGTTATTATTTCATATATGAGGATGTAAATTTTTATTCAAAAGCCACTTTTGAAATTTTGGCTCTAATGGGACAAATGACTAAAACAAAACCAAAAAAAAAAAAATGATCTGTATTGATAAGGTCAGGTAGAGAGCTCTGAGGTGAGGACAGGTATAGGATAGCAGTTGGTAAGGGGAATATAGGCATGTGACATTAAGTTGAAGAAGTAAAGTTCCGTGTCTATGATATTCAGGTTGGTTGAGTCTGCCATCTTTTTGAGCTACAGTTGTTATTAAACTGACTGACAAGGGAGATGTAGCAGTTCCCTTGAAAAGAGATTAATCGATTGAAAGAACTTTCTGTGGCTCAGGGACTCTTGCATCTACAAACATTTTAGGGAAGATAACCCTGGAAATTTATTATGTGTCCTGCCATTAATACTTAGAACTTGCAGGAGGTGAACCTTCCCACATATTAATTTTATACCCATAGATTCAGAGATGTATTACCAGCAAGAAATTGGGGAATAATTGAAATGGAGCTTCTAGCTCTTCTCTAAGGAATATGGTAGAGTTTTAGCAGATGCTAATGCATGTATCAGTCTATATGCTTGGGTATCTCCTATAAACTACATTCTATATTATATTTATAACTTGTGAAGTGGTACCATGATATAGGTTAAAATGGAATAATATGTGCACTATGATTTTAAAATCTTATAAGTTTAAAATAATCTTTCAAAGGGCATATGATCTTTTTCACTGGTATTCAAGGCATTGCTGATGGCTACTGAATGAATAGAATTGTCTTTTACCCTTAAATGCCCTCTGTTTCATATCTTCCATATTCCACATTTCCCATGATTAGTAAATGAATTTAGGCATATTTTAATTATGGGTTTCATATTTTACTTAGGGTACATGTTTACCCTAGAAAGTTACTAGAAATTTCTTTCCTTGGTCCAAATATCTACGTTCTAAATCTCAATCTATGCTACATAAAAGTCTGATATAATGGGAATATTATTTCAAAGTTATTGAATATTCTATGACAGACGTCATAATAGAGAGCTAATCTTGGTATCAAGCCCTGCCTCTTACATGTGTTGGCAGGATAACCCTGGGGAAGTCACTTAATTTCTCAGATTAAGGGTAGATACTGATTTGAATTGATGGGCAGAGTTTTCTTTTTGGAAATTCCCATTAGCAATGAATTCAAAGGTAGAATAACAAAGATCTAGTTTCAAGTCTTATCTCTGACAATAGCTTGGAGGCTGTGGAAAAGTCATTTAACCTCTCAGTTCCCTTGATAATTGTTTATGACAAAGTTGTGGATGAGGTCCTGATCTGCATCAGTGGACAAAGTTTTCAAAACAGAAATTCCCCATACTGAGAAAATCTGAAATCTAGACCACATGAGTGTATGTGAATGGACATGTATGCATGCATGTACATGTGCATAATTCTGTATTCTGAAAACTACATGTATATATACATATATAAACGCAAAGATATATTTGTTTTGGGGCAGCTAGGTGGGGCAGTGGATAGAGCATCAGCCCTGAAGTCAGGAAGACCTGAATTCAAATCTCGTCTCAGACACTTAACACTTCCTAGCTGTGTGACCCTGGGCAAGTCACTTAAACCCGGTTGTCTCAAGGAAGAAAAATTGTTTTGTACATGCATGTAAATATGTGTGTGTATTATGATACACAAACTTGTGTAGGCATGTACATATATATTATGCACCTTGTTACCAAATTTATTTAGTAAAATATGGTCAGCATTTTACTTATGTTCAGCTTCTGAGACAAAATTTAAGAATAGCCTAGAGTTCTTTTTCCTGCCCTGTTTATATAACCCATCTTGGTTTTGGGTGATTGAGTTTCTGTCCCTTGATGTGCTCCCTGGAATTTGTCCCTGGTCTGATTCATTCAGTTTGCAAATGAGCATTGATCACGCTTGTCAAGATTAAGGTGAGTTTGATTGTGTTCACTTAGATGCTCTGTAGAATTAATTACTCTCAAATGAAAATGGGAACACATGTATTAGATATAAAGTACTCCTTTCATTTGGGGAGACCAAAGTTTATTATGTCTGGTTTTGGATATGTTCTCACTTACCCAAGCTTACTGATTCCTGTCATATTACATCTCCTTGTCATTCACCTAAGCTAATTTAACCTGCACACTGCATATACCCAGAGAGAAAATACCTGTTTACTGAATCCAGAATAGCAGTTGCCCCATCTTCCTCCCTCTCTCTCAATCCCCTGCATTCATTCTGAATTTAGGTGGAGATGAGATATGGCCTCTCTCTCCAGCTGGCCATTTCTTTTCTTCTGCTCATAATCCAACTTCCACTATTTTGGGCCATGTCATCTTTTTGCTTTCTTGTTGGAGTGTTGGAGAAAGAATGTCAATGCATTTAATGTTTATGGTTTTAGACAGCTAGTTCCTAAGTTAGAATTCACAATGAATTGTCTAAATTATCAGTTCATTGTTTGTGTATACACACACATAATATACATGTATATACAGATATATACATGTATTATCCACATATGTGTGTATATATACACCTATGTTTATATATAGAGAGAGGCAGTTAAGTGCTGGTCCTGGTGTCAGGAAAAGTTAAGTTCAAATCTAGCCTCAGATACTTTGTGAACCTGGGCAAATCACTTAACACTATTTACCTCAGTTTCCTTACCTGTAAAATGAGCTGGAGAAGGAAATGGCAAACCACTCCAGTATCTCTGCCAAGAAAACTCCACATAAGATCATGAAAATGGACTGAAACAACTATACCTCTTTCCCCCTGAGATGTTAAAGTCTTATTTCTTATAATTTTCTCTCTGGAGCTGATGGCGTTTTCAATCCCATGTCTCTTGGAATTGTCTTGAATCACACCAATCACACAGTTGATCATCACACAATCTTGCTGTTATTATCTACAATGTTCTCCTGGTTCTGAATCTGAATTTGAATTTGATCTCCTGCCTCCAAATCAGATATTGTTCTACCACCCCCAGATGACTGTGAGCCTATAATAATATGAGAATTTTATTAATAAATATTAAACCTGTGAGCAATTATAATCCCCCAATGGTTGTTCAGTCTTGTCCAACTCTTTGTGACCCCATTTGGGGTTTTCTTGGTAAAAATACTCCTGTGGTTTTCCATTTCCTTCTTCAGATAATTTTACAGATGAGGAAGTTAGGCAGGTAGAATTAAAGTGACTTGTCTCAGTCACAGTCCGAGGCCAAATTTGAACTCACGAAGATGAGGCTCCCTGACTCCATTTCTCTAGCCATTGAACCACCTGATGAACTAGTAGCTGCCTCTAAGTAGCTGTTTACTTTCCACATTTCTATCTACAGGTTTCATTTTTAAATTTCATGTCTTTTATCTGAGTTGTTATGACTTTTCATTTGTATTCAATCTATACCACTATCCATATTGTAAAATGCTTTTACATGGAGATAAAGTCTTGAGGTGTCTTTGTAACCACCTTCCACTTTCAATACAAACAATCCAATTGCATTTCTTCTACAGTATGTTCTAGGTCAATGTTAACTTGCTAGCTAAAAATGCATGGGGTATAATGCCAGGATGTTGGAATTTTGGAAATACCATTACTATGGTCAGATTTTTTTTTTTTGCTTTGTTTATCTTTTCTGCTATGTATTTGAATAACTCCAAAGTACATTAATACCTGTAGACCCTGATGCCATTTATCTGCCAAACTTAACATTCTGAAATATGGCAAAAAATTCAGGAGATTGAAAAAATAAAGTTGCCAAAATAGATGCCACAGAGTATTGACTGCAGTAAAGTGTCAGCTTATAGCAAGTGAATAGGATAAAAACTATTAAAAGCAGACATAGAATTCAAAAGGATAGCACTTTTACGTGTGTAGAATAAATAAGTGTCCACAACCCAGTGGTTCCTGTGAGCATCATAGAATCAGAAAATACTAGAACTGGAGAGAATTGTTGAGAACACTTATATTATCTGCCAGTTTACAGGGGGAACAAGGCACTTTCTCAGGTTATATAGCCAGGATACTATAATGATCTAACATTTTGATGTTTGTATTTACAATCCTATCTCATCTTAATTTGGTTACGTTATTTTCACTTTATATGCTTTTTAAGAAAACAAGACAAATGATGTTTATTAGTGCAGTGCCTTTGGGAGGAAGATAAGACATATGTGTAATTTACAAAAATTGTAAACTTTTAATTGGTGAAGGAGGTAGATTCTGAAAAGGTCTTCGATCACTATTTCTCATGGGATACTGGTCCTAGAGAGATTAGTACAACAGGAAACCACATTCAATTAAAAGCTACCTATTCCTTATTGATACTGGGAATAATGTGGACTGAATGGTTCCCATGAGAGGTAACAGTTAATATATACCAGAAGGTAAGGTATGCAATTATTTTGTTTTTGTTGTGTTGTTTTGTGTGGGGTCTAGTTTTTTTTTTTTTTTTAAAGAATATAGTTTCACATTTGGAGGAAGAAAAGGCAAAATGATCTGTAATAGATTTTAGTATAATAATAAGCTGTATTCAGAACTGTATAGACCTTGGAGACCATCTAATTCAGCTCCTTTATTTTTTAGATTAGGAAATTGAGGCCCAGGGAGGTTATGACTTGTCTGAGGTTACACAGACGGCAAATGGCAGATTTGGGATTTGAAACCAAAGTCTTTTAAGTACAATTCTAGGGCAATTTCCCCCTATATCTCACAATAAAATTTCCCTCCAAAAAGATTAAAACAAAAAAATTAAATTTGAGAATAAAATCAAATTATACCAAAAATATTTGTTTACTGGGATTACTTTTTTTCCTGTATGGAAAATTCTTGAGTGCAGGACCTCAAGCTCCATGTCTCAAAGGGACCAATTGCTTATCTGTCTAGTTTTGTTCCTTGTCCTTTTTTTCAATCCTGGACTTAAATGTTTTTTTTTCCTCCAGTTTAAATATCCCTTGCTGTTCTTTTGACTATGAACCTCCAAGAATGGTTGAAATTAAATAAAGCATATTGCAGTCTTTCATTTGGGAGGGACAGTGAGAGTTGTAGACTTAAAAGTAGCCTCACACTTGTGTAATGTCTCACATTTTTTCAGATTAGACTTCAATCTCCCAGGTGAGATCTTTCTCTTCTCTTGGGATACCTCCTTAACTGTCCTCCTTGAACAACTCTTAGCTAAATTTGTTTATCTTTAAAAACTGCAACAGTAAAAGAGAAAGTGTTATGCTTGTGTGTAACCTACATTTTTTAATGAATACTTTTGAGATGAAATTTAATTTATATGGGAGAGCATCCTCATACCCCTAAGGGAGAATGAAGTATTAACTCTAGTTCAGTAATGAGGTAAAAATGTTGTCAAAATATCCTAGAATTTGGGTAATTGTTTGTCTTTTGTACTACTTGACTGTCAAACAACATGGAAAAAATTTGATAATTGTAGGAAGTTGATAAGGCTTTCAAATAAAAGTATGTCATTATGTTAATCAGGTTTGAATATAGCATGCCAACATTTTGTTTTGATTATATAATTCTAGAATAATTTTGCCTATTAGATAAGCTTACCTGGAGGGTATACCATATTTGTACACCTCTAAAATTAATATTAGTTTAAAGAAGTATGTGGATTGAGTACTGAAATTCCTTTGCTGAGAGATACTTTTCTTTTCAAATTTTTTAAAACATTTTGAGATGGGAGATTTGCTGTAAGGCAAATGACATGTTCCTATTACAGAGGATGCCAAGCTCATACTTGTCCACATTCAACATTTAATTCAATAAGAATTTATTAATATGGTAGAATCTTGAGACATGAAGAGGAAAAAACTTGCCTTTGACATTTATTAGCTTTGTGACCTTGAGCAAGATATTCAACTTTATTGAGCCTCAGTTTCCTCATATGTAAAATGGGGATAATAATGCATACAGTACCCACCCCCCCCAGAGTTGTTTTGAGATTCCCAATATGCATTAAATATTATTGAGATATCCTTCTTATTAATGCCTGTGACTCTGGGAAAATTTTATAGTTTTTCTTTCCCTCATTTTCTTCTTCTGTAATATGAGCTGGCAGTATTAAATGCTAAGTTTCTCGAGAGCTCTGAAATTCTATAATGTTCCAGTTTGAGGATAGAAGTAAGAGTTTAATGACCATTAGTCCTAGTCACAGGATAGATTGAATAAAAGTATGCTATATATCCTCCTGGAAAGAATGTATTTATTGCTATTGAGACATTAGTAAATATTTATTAAGTGTCTTTACTATCTCCCAGGCATTGTGCTAAGAAATGGGGTTAAAAGAAAAACAAAAGACAGTCCCTGTGTTAATGAACTCTCACAATCTAATGCAGGGAGAGAACATGAAAACAACTATACATAAAAACCAGATACAGACAGGATAAATTGGATATGAACAATAAAAGGAAAAGAAACCAGACAAGGCTTCTTACAGAAAGTGAGATTTTTGACTGGACTCAAAGAAAGGCAGGGAAACTAGCAGGAAATGTTGAGGAGAAGGATGGCCAGGGCAAATGTCCAGCTGGAAATAGAACGTTTTGTTCATGAAACAGCCAGAAAGCCAAAGTCACTGTATTATAGAGTGGATGGGGGTTGGAGGAAGTAAGGTCTAAGAAGCCTGAACTCAGTATTCCATTTCTTGCCTGTTCATCTTTGTATGAGCCATGTCTTCTAGGCCTAAAACACATTTCCTTCTTCCTAATATTTCTTCCTCTACCTTCCTTTGAGGCTGACTCAAGTGCTTCCTGTTATGAACGGCCTTTCCTTCTCTCCCGAATTTAGTGCTCTTTGGATCCTCAGATTATCTTGTATTTATTATCTGTTGACACCTTATATCCTCCAGTAGAATGGAATCTCCTGGAAGACAGAAACAATTTCATTTTTTCTTTATGTTACTAATGTTAGTTGCATACCATAGGCACTCAATGAATATTGGTTCAAATAAATCATATTACAATTTATAAACTCATATTAACAAATGTGATTATGTTGTGTCCATTGATGTGACCTCTAAGACAAAAGACAAAGCAAGAGTCCATTCCACATTGTGAATATGTCAAAGTTCTTTCTTTGGATTATAGTCACTTCTAAAGAGTTTGTTGTTTTGATTTTTTCTTACATTTATAGCTGGCTTAAGTCTTTTCAGATTGAATTAACAAAAATTTATCAAGAGCCTGCATGTGTGAGCATTCTATCGAGTGTTGTAGGGAGGGCTTTCAAAATAGAAAACAGAATTCCCAAAAGAAAATTATAATCTATTTGGAAAATTTAAACTTGTGAAAATCTCATTAGCAAGAATAAAATCAAGTAATATTATAAAACAATAATAGAAGAAATGATAGAAGAATCTGAGCCTGATGTCATATTAAGTATGCTGTTTAAATAACAACCTAAGAACAGGGAAGTTATCACTAGTAGGCTAGTCACTTGATTAATCCTTTGGACATAGCTTCCCAGGAGAGAAAAATGCAAAAGCCCCCTCAACTACAAGGCAGTATTTGATTAATTGCCCAAATGAATTTCACAGATAATCACGGGAAGTTGTGTGAAGTTAGAAGACTAGAGATCCCTTTTGTCTGGGGTAGTAATGGAAGGCTTGAAATATATGTTATTCAAGAGCAACATCATCTGAATATCATTCCTGAATGATCATATCCTGACTATTAAATTAAAAGGTTTTTTTTTAAATATCTAGAGACATATTAGAACAATTTAGAAGTCTTTTATATCATACTCCAATCTGGCTTGAACCACAATGTCAGAAACTAAAGGAAGACATCAGGTCAGCTTTTTAAAAAAATCACATTTGAAAGGGCTAAATCTAAATGTAAAGCTTTGTAGTTGTATTGGATTCAAAAAAACAATTTAATGAGTACAAGGTGAAGAAAACATGAGAAAAGAATGAAAAACAACAACCACAACAACTTAAATTTAGGGTTTTAATGAAGTATAAGCTTCTTAAACCTGGATTCCCTTTAATTTTGTCTTTATGTCTAATACAAGACCTCAGGAGTGGTACTTTTTTCAGTCATTCAGTCATGTCTGACTTTTCATGATCCCATTATGGGGTTTTCTTGGCAAAGATATTGGAATGCTTTGCTGATTTTTTCTCTAGCTCATTTTACAGATGAGGAAACTGAGACAAATTGAGTAAAGTGACTTGTCCAAAGTCACACAGCTAGTAAGTGTCTGACGGCAAATTTGAACTCGGGAAGATTGGTCTTCCTGACTCCAGGCTTAGCACTCTATCCACTGCACCACCTAGTATTTAATAAATGTTGATTTGAATTGACTTCAACATTGAATTGACTCAATGATATGATATAGGAGCCAAAAATTGCTAATGTAATCTTAGAGTTCCACAGAGAGTCAGAGTTTTTCTTTGGTCTGACCAGAGTACTGTGCTCTTTTTGAATATCACATGTTGGGACAGTCTTAGATGAGTAAAATTTGTTCAGAACAAAATGATCAATCAAAGGGGTGAGAGTTTTGAAGATATGCCATATAAGAATGCTCCTTGTAGAATATAAGATCCTTGAGGGCAGAGACTATCTGTCTTTGTGATTGTATTACAATCCCTGGCACAATGCCTGACATATAATAGACTGAATAAATGTTTCATTTTGAAGAGCTGGGAATATTGAATTTAGGAAAAAGAAAGCATGGGAAGGACTTGACAGCCATCCTTGAGCTTTTGAAGGGTCACGCCAGGGAAGAAGGGTTAGGTGAGTTCTCCTGGGTTTATGAGAGCAAAACTTGAAATAATGGGCAGATACTGAAAAAAAATCAGATTTAGGCTTAATGTTTTCTCCCTAACAATTAGGATTATAACAAAGTGAAATGCACTTCTCTGGGAGGTAAGAAGTGTTCCCTCTCACTATAACTTGGGTAAGGGTAAGGGTTTCCCAAGCACTTTACATATATTATTTTATACTATTCTTAAGACAACACTGTGAGATAACATTTCAGGTATTATTATCCCTATTTTACATAGGATTAATTAGAAGCTTTTCTATGGTCACTTGAGTAGTCCTTGTCAGAGGCAGCATTTGAAAACAAGACCTGCCCAACCCTGCTTTCTATCTTGCCACTTTACTCATTTTTCAAGTAAATATTTGAGTATGTTAAAGAAGCTTGGCCCTTTCCAACTCAGACTGAAATGGGTTCCATTATTCACACTAGTGGTAGAAATAGGTTAAATAGGATATCATCATTACTGATAGAGTCATAAGGGTCCAGCATGATTCTTTGAATCTGTCCTATATTTGATCATAATAATTGATACTTATCTAGTGCTTTAAATTTGCAAAGATCTCTTCTCACAATAACTCCATAAAGCTGGAGACATAGGCATTTTTATGTTATGCTAGAATTTAAACTTAAGAGTGAAGAATAATTTTTTTTTTGTCTTTGCATTCCTACAATCTAGCAACATATCTGGCTAATAATAGAAATTTAAAAATGTTTTTTGATTAATTACTCACTTATAGATTAATAATAATTATACAAAATATTAAGAGCAGGCCTTTAAATATAACAGCTTATCATTTATAAAGGACTTTACAATTGAAAAAACATTACCTTCAAAACCATCATAACCCCCATTTTATAGAGGAAGAAACTGAGATAGAGAGATTAAATGGTTTACCCAAGTTCTCACAGAGCTAGTTAGTGCCTGAGTCCAAATTTGAATTCAGGTTTTCATAATTCTAGGTCTAATGCTTGACTTCCTGTACGAGTTAGCTGCCCCATGTTGCTACTTTAGCCCTGGTCCCCAAAGATCAGAATTCTTTTACTATGTATTGCATCAAGGAAGCATTGCAATTCCAGGACCGATTGAGATTGCTAATATAAGCCAATGCAGGAAGCTGATGTTTATCTTTCCAGTGACTTGGAACAGAGATGCCATCTTTCTTTCTGAATATAAAAAATAGGGATGACACATTTGAAATCTAACAATGTCTTGGATGTTCAGTTGTGTATGAAAAAAAAGATTAACACTCATATTTTTAGGGTACCATAATGAAGCTTGCATAGCAAGTGAAAGACATGAATTGGAAAGGAGACCTAAGCTTTCTCCTCCCATCATTGATTGCAGTTGAATCCTTAAGCAGTCTAGATACTGCGCATATTCAAGGTTATTCTTCACTACATGCATTTATAAATAGTTTGTTCATGCAGCATGAAATCAGTTGAATAGAATCCTTTTTTAATTTAGAAAATAGAAATTTTTAGGTGAAAACCAAATTGGAAGGGAAGATGAAAAATGGACAGAAGAATCTAGATTGAATTCCTGAGTTTTCCATCTCTTCCTTGTGTAAACCTGAATTTTACCTTTTAGATCTCAGTTTCTCTGGCAAAAAATGATTGTCTTGACCTAAATGACTTTTCAAGATTCTTTCAGATATAAATGTCACCCTATGATTAAATATGAAACCAAAATAATTTCAAGGAAAAGTGTCACAAGAAGAAACACGCATAGTGTAGTTTTCATAACAAAAGTTGTTTGAATGGATTCTTCTTTGTAGTGTATTTATTTTTAATGGAGGTTGGGCAGGATACTTTCTTTGAGTGCTTAGGAATGGAGAGTTGTTTGAATCAATTTAGGAACCTTGGTGTTTATAGATTTATGTGTTTTGACCCATTCTATTTTTTATATACAATATATTATATATATATATTTCAAATCAGCAAAAAACTTGGCCTTTCTTCCTCTCTCCAAATTCCTCCCCAATTGAGAATGAAAGAAAAACAAAATTAGAAAGCACATATTAAGTTTTATTTTTTATTTGACTTTTCAATTAGAATTAAACCAAAATAAAGTTTTTAAAAAAGAATATGAAATTGTAAAACTTCCAATCCACATTTTAGGAATTCAGTGTGAATAATGAAAATATGCACTAATATCAAGGATAAAGACCAGGTGACCTAGTGAAGAGCCAACCTTGAGTGCAAATCTGACCTTCCATAATCTTCTCAGGGACACAGACACCCAGCTTCTTAACGTGTGGGTCACAACACAATATGGGGTCTTGTAATTGAACATGAGGGTCATGAAATTATGATTATTAATCAGGAAATGTTTCATTTATATTTCTATATCACACACCTATATACCCAGAGTCATGTAAAAATGTCTCAGGACAAAAGAGATTAAGAATGGAAAAAGTTCAAGAAGTTGATCTAGCATATGGATAGGATGCTAATAATTACTATCTAAATGATCCCAGGCAAGTAATTTAGTTACTATATCCCTTAAATTACTCCCAAAGTGGTACAGTGAATAAAGGACTAGACTTGAAGTCAGGAATTCTCATCTTCCTTAGTTCAAAAGCAACTTCAGATACTTATATCTCTGTGACTCTGGGCAAGTCCATTTCCTCATCTGTAAAATGAGCTGGAGAAGGAAGTGGCTAACTACTCCAGCATCTCTGCTAAGAGAAACCCAAATGGGTCATGATGAGTTGGACATGACTGAATAACACATGAAACAACTCCCTATGTGTTTATCTGTTAAATTATCAGCAGATGGAAATCTGTATTGCTAGAGGAAGTTCCAGCAGTAGGAGTTTCTCACCTTGTAATTCAAAATCCTTTGAGAATTTTCACATTAATGCTAGTAAATACAAATCAATAAACGATGTATGTTCCCTTTGTGGAGAATACTATGCTTGGTACTAGAGTGGATACATCATTTAGTAAAATTGGACCTTTCTTCATTGAGCTTATACTTGAGGAAATGGCCATTAATCTAGAACTGGGAGGGATATTAGAGGTCATTTAGTTCAATTCTTTCATTTTATAAATGAAGAAACAAACGGTCACCAAAGTTAAATGACCTATCCAAAAGCACACTGGTAGGGGATTCAAACTCAGATCCTGTAGTCCTGATACAACACTTTTTGTGATACCTTGTTGCCTTGATGGATGATTAAGTCCTGATTTGTTGATATTTTGTATTTATTCTGTGTAAGATTAAAAGAATGATATCATGATAATATAATAAAGCACACTAGATAAGGGGAATTCTCAGCTGCTTCTTACCCTTTTAGCTTTAGTCAAGTTATTTAGTAACTTCATTTCTAAAAGGAGGTGGTTGAATTAAATGGACTTTAATGGACCTTCCAGTTACATCCATGTAGCACTGGGCAAGTTACCTATCTCTCTGGGTCTCATTTTTCTCATCTTTAGAGTGAGAAGGCTGAACTTGATGATTTTTGAGGTCCCTTCCAGACCTAAATATTTATTTACTTATTTACTTTTTTTGCTGAGGCAATTGGTGTTAAGTGACTTGCCCAGGGTCATCCAGCCAGGAAGTGTTAAGTGTCTGAGGTCAGATTTGAACTCAGGTCCTCTAGACTTGAGGCCTGGTGTTCCATCCACTGCACCACCTACTTGTCCCTCTCACCTAAATGTTTTTATGATTCTTTGATCCATTAAGTAGAATACAGGTCATAGACTCTTAATTTTATAATTAAAAAAATTTCCCATATGGGAAATTCTTGAGTGTGTTAAAAATAATCATGAGATGTCAATGTAGAGAAATGTTTTTTAGCATGAAGAACATAACCAACAAATTAAATGAAACAATAATCATCTAATTAATTAGAATTTAAACTTAACTTCCAAGTCTCAAGGCTATTCCTAAAAGAAGTTCATTAAAATAAGTCTTCATAACAGAATTGTAACTAGAAACTGAGTGCCTGAGGAAAATAGTCTGTACCCTCAAATGAACTCTTAAAGGCAACTTGAGTTAGCTGTTTGAGAAAATTTAAGGGTGATGATCTTGGATTTCCAGTAATAAGACCTTATGAGAGTTAGAACTTACATCATTGCTAGGGAATCTGTCACTAGAAAAGGAGCAGATTGAGCTCAGGCAAAGGGAGAATTTGCTTGGCTTCTGGCAGCTAGAAGTGGGAGAGTACAGTCTTTTAATTAATTTGTTGTTGTTGTTGTTGTTCAGTGGTGTCCCAACCTTCAAGACCCTATTTGGGTTTTCTGGAGTGGTTAATTATTTCCTTCTTCAGCTCATTTTACAGAAGAGAAAACTGAGGCAAACATGGTTAAGTGACTGAACCAGGTCATACTGGTAGTAAGTGTCTGAAGCTGGATTTGAACTCAGAAAGATGAGTCTCTCTGCCTCCAGATTCTGGTGCTCTATGCACTATGGTGATAATGAATACTTGCTAACTAGTTTCAAAGTGCAGTTATTTCTACCCTCTGACAAGAGTGAAAATAATGTCATCTACCTTTATTCTTTCATGCTCTGGGGCAAAGTTTTCGTTAGCTAGCCTGTTACATCTCTGCTTTCCAACTTGGTAAAAATTAGAAGCCTTTTCCAAAATGAGGTGCCATTTTCCCCAAATGAGAGACTTAAGTCACTGCTCCTCTGTACTATACTTTCTCCCTATTTATTGAAAGGAAAAGTTGAATACATCATGAATCATAGAATAAAATATCCTGAAGAAATGAATATCTTTTTCCTAAGATACCTTTAAGTATCAATTTGAACAAATAGATACAGATATAGATATGGATATATCTATCTATATCTACCTATCTAATGGAGGAGACAATGCTGAATGATTGAAAGCTTTGATGACTGAGATTTTATTGGCAACTCAGATCTTTAAAAAGCCAGACTAAACTCTGAGTACTCACTGATTTCTATCTTCAACTCTCCCCTTGGCAAAGTTTTAATTACAAGAGAAATTGATAGAGTAGAGCAGGACTTTTATGATGAGAGAGAAAATAAAAAAGAATGTTTTCTGAGGCATTCATCATGTTCAAAATGTGCATAGCTTAAATCCTTGGAAGTCAGTGAGAATTTGCATTCATACTTGAAATAAAAATGTTTTTATAACATGCTTAAGGGAAAATTCTTTGTTATGGCTTCACTGAACACTCATTAATTTTCTAACAGAAAAGGTAAGTTGATAGAAATTTTGCACCTATCTGCAAATGTATGAAATGTTTAGGCATCTCAGGTGCACAATTCTTACATGTCAACATTTTTGCTGGATTTAATGAAAATGCTTACTTAATAGGAGGTTGGTTATAGGGCCTAAAAAGTACAAACACCAACTTCTCTGGCTGCTTAATGAAGAACTTAAAATAAATGGCTGTATTGTTCCTACTTGCTGGGGGCTGAGTTTGGGACTCTTCTATGCAGTGAATGGAGGAGACCTTGGCAGAAAACTTGGGAAGGTCATGTGGCATCTAGATTTTTCCCAATCAGGGAAAGATCAGAAGAATCTGATTGGTCATTCAATGTCAGAGTAGATTGTCAGGTAAAGATGGGGGCCAAGTTTAGTGGCTGGAGGGAGAGATAGAGCCATTATCAGAAGCAGACAAACAAAAAACACCCTTCAAGGACTGAGCTAAAAAAACATGACTTGCTGAGATATTAATGCTGAATTCCATATAGTATTTGCTACAATTAGTTTCTTTGCTAGTGTATGTTTTTTCTGTGAACTAGTTGTCCAGTGCCTTGTCCTGCCTTTAGATAATTTCCACGACCAAATTTCTCTCTAAGGAAATGTCTATGTCATGTTGCACATAAATACCTTTTAAATGCACATAATTTTATGCATAATGCATGTATATATATGCATGCACACATATGTATGTGTACATATCTATCTTATCTACATCTTTAATTTCTCTTTTTTTCTTATTAAAGTCCCTAAATTGAGACAGCTGATAGAAAGAGAACAGTTCTTTGCAAGCTGATCCACCAAAGACACCTGAGGTTCTTCAAAGAATTAAAAAGGGAAAATGAGAAAAAATGAGAGAATGCCATGAGAAAGTTGCAATGACATTTAACACTGAGGCAAATTTTTGACATAGTGATGATCAGTGAGGTAAACTAAAAGAAAAATTTTGGTTTTGTTGTTCAGTTATTTTTCAGTAATATTTGAATCTTTGTAAACCCTTTTGGTTTTTTTTGGCAAAAATAACTGGAGTGGTCTTCTCCAGCTCATTTTATAGATGAGGAAACGAAGGCAAAAAGGCTGAAATGACTTGCTCAGAATTACACAGTTAAGTTGGATTTGAAATGTAGATGAGTCTTCCTGACTTCAGTTCCAGAATTCTATACACTACACTGCTACTGAAAGGCAAATATCAATAGTGGAAGACTATGTCAATCAGTGATCAATTCATAGGGATTTTCATCATTCTGAGGATTAGCTATAGAGATTCTAATTTATTTCAGGTGATACCATACAAAGTAAATTATTGATACAGGGACTATCCAAGGGAAATGCAAATGGATCCTTGATTTTGGGATATGGGGAATGTTTAACAGTCATGAATTCTAGCCATTGCAGAGATCATTGTATGGCACCTGCATAAGTATGAAGACAGTGACTCTTGCTTCATTTTCAAGGTTCTTTCACTTTATAAGTTCCTATATTTTCCTACTCCCATTTTGAAAAATATTGTTCTTTTGTGTTTTTCCATTACGATCCTTTCCCAATATGTACTTCCTCCAATATGGAACTCTCTTTTGTAATATGGTGTTGGTGCTAAGAATAGTTATGCATAATTAGCCAATATAGCAATGACACCTGAAAGGATATTCAACATTACACATCCATGATGTTCTTTTTCTTTAGTGTAAATATTCTTTAAGGAAAAGACTGATCATTACAATCAGTTTGTGTATGGCTTGACTGTTAGTTGTTTCAATTGGTTATGTGGTAATCATATGTATTGTTCTCTTCTCTGCATAACTGTGAAAATTCATAATACAGGTCTTTCTATGAGATTTTCTGAATTTGTCATATCAGTAATTTCTTTATTGTTGTTGTTGTTGTTGTATCATGTACAATTCTCTTGAACACTATTTAGGGTCTTGGCAAAGATACTGGAGTGGTTTGCCATTTCCTTCTTCAGCTAATTTTACAGATGAGGAATTGAGGCAAACAGGGTTAAGTGACTTGTCCAGGGTCACATAATTAGTAAATGTCTGAAGTAAAATTTAAACTCAAGAAGATGAGTCTTCCTATGCTCTATTCCAGTACTCCATACACTGGGCCACCTATCTTCCATCATTTTTTTCAATTCCATAATTTTTTTCAGCCATTCCAGAACCAATTGATAGTTATTTTGATTTCCACTTTCTGTACCACATAAAAGTGTTGCTATGAATATTTGGATATATTTGGGTGCTTTATTTCTGTTATTCTCTTTGGTGTATTTCACCAATAATGAAGTCTTTAGTTCAAAGAGTTGAATGACTTTTCTCAAGGAATTCTGGATTATTTTCCAGAGTGGTTGAATCTATCCACAACTCTAGTAACTGTGCATCATTACTATCATGGGTCTCCTCAGTTCCATTCTTCTCCTTCATTTCTAAGATAGTAGATTTGTTGAGATTTGTCATATGAATATAATGGGATAAAAGCCTAGAAAGCCTCTAGGCATCCAGGTTGCATAACAATTAGAGTTCTGGACTTGGAGTGAAGAGAATATCATCATCATCATCATCAACATCAAAATCAGGATAAATAACATTTATATGGAGTTTTAAAATTTCAAAAATCCTTTGCAATTATGATCTCATTTTTGTCTCATAACAACTATGGAAGATAGTGTTATTATTATCCCCAATTTACAGATGAGGAAATAAGGCAGACAGATTAAATGACTTTCCCTCAAACACCAAGTTAGTAAGTATCTATTGTAAATGTCTGTTATAAGTTACTGGGTTTGATTTCAAATCTTCCTCACTATAAATCTAAGCTCACCTAGTTGCCTCTTAAGGGCAAGTAAATGGTGTAGTAGATAGAGCACTGGACCTAGAGTTAGGAAATCTCATCTTTCTGAGTTCAAGTCTGGACTCAGACACTACCTAGCTATGTGATCTAGGCAAGTCACTTAACCTTATTTGCCTCAGTTTCCTCATTTATAAAATGATCTGGAGAAGGAAGTGGCAAATCATTCTAGTATCTTTGCCAAATGGGGTCACAAAAAGTCATACAGGACTAAAACGACTCAATAGCAATAGTTGTCTCTTGAGTTCATAGCCTTTTTCATTTACTAGCAGTGTGATGATCCTATACAAGTAACTTAATCTTCAACCTGTTTCTTCATTTATATAATGAGGATTATAGGTGAGGATAATAGTAGCACCTCCATCAGAGTTGTTGTTAAGAGAAAGTAAGATAATTTTTTATTTTAAGAAATATTATTTTATCATTACTTTTCATCTCATGAGGGAATTCAAGTAAGTAGTGGAAACCTGAACTGACTCCTGAATTAGTAGCTGACTCTCTTCCTCTCAACTTTTTCCTCTATTTAGAATGTAGCTCATTGCTTTTTTTTAGTACAATGGAAAAGTTAATTACTGACTTCTGAAGCTGCCAGGCTGGTGCAATGCTTAGGAGCCAAACTGGCTGTTTAATGACAGGTAATTCTTCACCTCTTCCTCATAATCAAAACATATATAAATATACAAGCATATTTTTAACAGTCAGACAGCAGAATTTTCTCCATAGGAAGTGAAGCCCAATTAAGAACAAACCAAACAGTAGATTTTTAATGGATAAACTAAAGTCTAATTGCCTAAAAAAAGTAAATAGCATTTGAAAAATCCTTTGTTGATTATAAAAATCACAACTAAAGAATTTACTGTAATTTAAATTCACAATGATATGGATATTTATAATCCTGACTGCACATTAAGATACTCTCTTCCTATTGGATATCCTGTGGATCTTTGGGCTGTATATAGAACACCATATCCATGGCAACAGGGAGTTCAACTCTTAGCTTTTCAACACATACTAAGATAATTACTTCATTTTTTCCTTTACTTTGTTACTTTCATAATTTAAAACTACAATAATGCCCCATGGGTAAGGAATTTTCTGTCATTTAATAATAATTACAAAACTACTTTATGATAATATTTCTCTAAGGAGCTAAAAGTGCTCTTCATGCATTTATTCTCTTGTCTGTGCAGTTTCCCTTTTAATGAAACAAAAAAGCAAGGAAAAAAAGAAAAAAGGAAGGAAGAAGGAAGGAATGAAGAGGAGAGGAGAAAGGAAAGAGAAAAAGGAAAAGGAGAAAAGGGGAAAGGGGAAAAGAAAAAGGATGAAATTATTTACGTAGGGATATTTTGTTATTATGTTGAGGACAGATACTGGATTTCTAGACTTTTGCTCCAAGTATTAGACAAGTATTTCCTTAGAGGACAGTGTCATTATTCTTTAGTTCTCAGTTTCATTTTTTTTCCAGGACTCATGATTTAATTATTTGGAGTATTTCCTCTACCAACCAGACCATAATCCATGTATGCTTTTAGTAGATAAGTCTTTGTGATTTGTTGTCCAAAAGAAGAAGAAAGTCATCACCTGGTGACCATTTTTTTATTTATAAATCTGCATTTAGCTAAGACAATTTTTAGACAGTAGAAATTATCTTAAGTGAATTGGTCATTGAAACTTTTATTGTTAGGCTATAGAACTTGCCAGAATTGTGGTCCCATATCATACTAGGGTAAGGGCTCTTAACTTGGTGCCTGTGAACTTTTTAAACAAATAGTTTGAAAAAAAAAGATTTTGATAACTAAATAAGGTATCTCCAAATCATAGTGCAGTTTTAAGCTGTTAAAGCTTAAAACTGAATTGTGACTTTTGGAATACCTTGAAAGTCATTATAATTGGTTTTCTTTATAATTCTATGTATTTTATTTATGCATTTAAGAATCTTACTCTGAGAAGAGAGGTCTTCACCTAGATTGTCAAAGTTGGTCCATTACATGGAAAAAAATTAAAAATCTCTGGTCTAGGGGAGCCCCAGGTCATCTACACACCACAGTGAAATGGCATGGACATTTATAGTCATTAAAATGTCTTGTAATTCTTTTTTCCCCTTGAATTATCTTACATTAAAGAATCGTGCATCTGACTAACATAGGTTTAGCTGCTTTTTTAAATAGTAGTTTTAAGCTAAAGGTTCTTAGGAAATAAGTTATCATTCAACTGTATCCAACTTTTCTTGATTCTGTGGACCATACTATTCATAGAGCTTTCTTGGCAAAGATACTGGAGTGGTGTGCCATTTCTTTCTCCAGTGGATTAAGGCAAAACGAAATTAAATCACTTGTCTAAGATCACACAGCTAATAAGTGACTAACAGTGCGTTTGAATTCAGGTCTTCCTTACTCCAGATCCAGTGCTCTACCCACCCACTGAATCATCAACTTGTCTCATGAAATTTGTATTTTCCTTGTGCTACTATCAAAATCTCTTGGTACAGGATTTCCCTTAAAGAAGCAATGATTTGGAGGTAATAAACAAATTCACATTTGTTGATCTTTCTGGAAGGGCCTAATTTAAGTTGTGTAGAACAGAGGGCTCTGATTTTGACAATACTTTTGAGTGGCCCAAACCAGATTAAAATGTAGTTTAGAAATTCTTAATATTTAATACATAGATCACATTACTATGGCTTTTGGCCCATAGGGATCCTTATATACAGGATAGTGGCCTTGTGTCTACCTGAGTTTGATGTCACTGGTTTAGAGAATCCAAAACATTTAATTAATATAGAACTTTCAACTTTCCTTCAGGGAGATTTATTTCAAAATCTAACCATTTTCTTCCTTCTTCTCTTCTACCTCTGTCTTCCTTCCTTCCTCCCTCCCTCCCTTCCTTCCCTTCCTTCTTTTCCCTCCCTTCTTTCCTCCCTCCCTCACTTCCTCCCTCCTCCCTTCCTCCCTCCCTCACTTCCTCCCTCCCTTACTTCCTCCCTCCCTTTTTTCTCTCCTTTCCCTCCCTCCCTTCCTCCCTCCCTTCCCTCCTTCCTTTCCTCCTTCCTTCCCTCCTTCCTTCCTTCCT
>JAJPUD010004264.1:105549-120575 GCA_023553655.1 Myrmecobius fasciatus | reverse complement strand
TCCTTCCTTCCTTCCTTCCTTCCTTCCTTCCTTCCTTCCTTCCTTCCTTCCTTCCTTCCTTCCTTCCTTCCTTCCTTCCTTCCTTCCTTCTTTCCTTCCTTCTTTTCAAACTCTAAAGCTATGATTTTCTGATAAATGGAAAAAGAAATGCATTGAAATTTTTAAAAAAAATGAATTTTTCAGCATAGACAATCTGCAACTAACAGGTAATGGTCAAGTAAATAAGGAAATTCCAGTGTGGAAGAACACATGGAACTCTAATAATATTAATAATAACAAATATTTTCATAAGACTTTCACTTTTGCAAAGTACTGTACAAATGTCTCATTTGATCCTCACAACCACCTTGCATGCTAAATGCTATTTTGCTCCATTTTGTTGCTGTTTTCATCATTGTTGAGTTCTATCTGACTCTTTATGACTCTGTGAACCATAGCATGGCAATGTTGTCCATGGGGTTTTCTTGACAAAGAGTCTAGGGTGTCCTGCTATTTCCTCCTCCAGTGGATTAAGGCAAACAGAGGTTAAATGTGTCACATAGTTAGTGAGGGAATGAATCAGGATTTGAATTCAAGTTTACCTGACTCCTGATCTAGTTCTCTATTCACTGTACCACTTATCTGACTTTACTATTTAATTCATCTGATGCTGAGTATTAGTTTTATGCTATTTTTTTAAATCCACTTAACATGTAAATGGGATGCTATTCATAGGTGTAAGGGAGTGATTTAGGAAAAGACAAGAAGAAACATTCTGAAATATAAATGATATTATTATACTGTATAGATAACAAAGATTTGACAGTGTCCTTTACTTTTCACTCCAGAATTTAGCTTTCTATTATTTAGCCAAACTTCAGTGGAAATTATGATATTTAACAGAATATTTTAGTCATGTCAGTCTCCAGACTTGTCTAAGTCATGGTAGCCTTTGAGGCTCAGAAATCTAGTTAAAATTTTAGGTCTAAGTAAGAAAGGCAGCCACAAGTAGAGCAGACGTCCGACCAACCTCTGACACATGTTGGCTTTGTGCCTTTAAACAGATTATTTAACATTTTGGAGAAGTTTCTGAGATTCTTTGTTCCAGAGGAGGCACTGAACTATGCTGGCTACAGTTCCTTCCTGGGAGTTCCCTTTGCCAATAAAATCATGTCTGTTAAAAACACATACATAAAATGGCAACAGCAGCAACTACTACAAACACAATATTTAGGTTTTATTCTCAGATTTGTCAGTTAGGTTTTTTTTTTTTTTTAAATAAGACTAAGCCAGAACTCGAAAGGAATGGATTTTGAGAGTTCCTGCTCTCTCTTATTCCTTGCAACTAAAATCACTCTACAATACCTTGAAAGCTGCTTGCCTTCTAATACTTCTTAAGTATTACTTATAGAAGAAGGAAGGAATTCAAACATAGTTTACAAAACTCAAACTTGGGTTTATTAAAGCCTCCCAAGGACAGATCTGGCTCCCAGATACCCTGACTCAGCTTTGTTCAGATATGCTTGAATGTGCCATGGTATCCACACCGTTGCCTCCTGTGAACAACTTCGTTTTCCCCAGGATTCCTGCCAAGAAGATCACAGGGGGTCACAGATTTACTGGTATATGCCATTTCTGGAGTACAGAGATGGATGCTTGGGTTGTCAGAGCTCCCTGGATCAATTCCAGGATCTTAGAAGCTATTCTTGTGGTCAGAGGATGGCTCTAGAGGTTCAGCATAAGACCATTCTGGGACTACATCCACCACGGCATCCTCAAAGATCCCAGACCAGTAGCCTATGCTAAAGAGCTGGGAATAGGAGACATGCAAAAGTCTGACATTAGTCCAACTCACTCACATTCATGCCAGGTTATGAAATACTCTTCCCTCTGGGCCAGAAATGTCACACAGCAGAATGGCAGATTGGCACTAAGGTTGGCACTCCCAGGGAAGCACACTGAGTCACAAGATGTGGCCAACAGTCCAGCAATTATCATCCTGGCATTAGACAAAATAAAAATCATTGGACTGCTTGGATTCTGACTCTTTAGTGCCAATCTGACATACAAATTATGGAAAGTACTTTCTACCTACTTTCTACCTAGCCTTTATTTTTCTTGCATAATATGGTACCTATTTATGTGTATATTGTTTTTCTGATTAGAATGTAAGTGACTTATAGGCAGGGATTATTTTTGCTTTTTCTTTGTATTCTTAGTGTCTGATACATACTAAGTACTTAGTAAATACTTATCAATTGTTGAAAAGGACCTATGAAAACTATTCTTTCATTTCTTACTAAATTTCTTCTTGATGTTAATTAGTAATTTTTTGGTGACCCATTGGGTCACAAACAGGAAGATCATTTTTTCTAATTTTTAAGAGAAGAATGATGAGAACAGTTGCCAGGTTTTGTTCACATTTAGTAGCTGAAGATAATAGGCTTTGTTAATTAAAAAAATAAAATTTTCTAAAAGAAAGGAAATCAACACTATGAGAATTGTCAGAGTGAACATATTTTCTAAAGAGAAAATGTTTCCTTCAGAGACACTGCCTTGACTCTAGTTTTGAATCCTGAATCTGGGACTCATTTAGAGAGCTATCTAAAACAACTGTGGCCCAGAGGATGAATATTCTGTCATGCTCCCAGGATCCACAACAAAAGAACACACAAAAAAATTACAGGAAACGTTTCCATATAAATTTATGGATTCACAGCAGCACATTTTGTAGGAGCATGAAGCTGGAAATAAAATGGAATAATTGGATTACATGTTGGATCATAGTTCTAGAGTGGGAGATAATTTAGTAATCATCTAGTTCAACCCAATGAAGTTAAGGGATGTACCCAATTATTGAGGAAACTAGACTTGAGATATCATGACTTCAAATTTAGCCTTCCAACCACCATATCATGTGTCCATCAATTGAAGAAAAGATCAACTTTATGTGTGTATATATATACATATATATATGTATATATATGTGATAGAATGTTAATATACCCTACTTATGACTGTGAGGAGTTCAGAGGAGTATTATTAGGTCTGTAAATTCATTAATATGGTTACTCTCTCCCTTAAGCAGATGATGTCATCAAATTCTCTTATATAACCTTTAACACATCCATAGAGAATCTGCCCAACCTATGGGAACCCTTCTGGGTATTTTAGCATCTTGTTGCTTGTAAAACAGCATCTAAATTATCCATAGGGTATTGTAATGTGAGTAAAAGAATGGAACTAGAATCAGGAAGACCTGAATCCAAATCCAACTTTGGATGCTTACTAGCTATGCAATCCTGCATCAGTCACTTAACTATCTGCCTCTTCTTCCTGATCTTTAAAATGGTAATATAATAGCATTTATCTCCAGAGTCATTGTAAGGACCAAATGAGATTATATTTATACAGCACTTTGCAAATGTTAAAACTCTATATAAATTTTAATTATTGTTAATTGCTATTATATTTGCTTAGTTTGATATCAGATCTTTTTTCTGTATTTCTGTAAACCATTGAAAACAACCCATTGTATATTTTAACATTATTAACAAAAATAAACTGTTCTATATTAGAGGAAGCATGGTATGTTGAAATAAATAGTAAGCTTGAATTCCCAGCATCTGAGTGCCTAGAAGGCAGTGGAGTACAATGGAAAGAGTTCTGAATTTATAGAAGACCTAGTGTCAGACCGGTCTCTGTCACCTACTACTCTGGGATCTTGGGCAAATCACTCGCCCTTAGTTTCCACACCTGTAAAATGAGAAAATTGGACTAGTTGATGTTTAAACTCCCTTCCAATAATAACATTCAGTCTTTTAAGTTTATAGATAGTTGAAATTTTTTTTCATCCAGTTTGTTTTTTTCATCAAAATTGATGCTCAGTGAATAATTTTTATTATATTAATATATTATGATATGTTCTTCAATATTTATATTTTTCTTGTGTTATTATTATTCACATTGGATTATATTCTTCTTCTACTATTATTATTTTAATGGATTTAATTTTCTATTGATTATTTGGGATTGAGGGTGTTGGCCTTTAATAATAAATCTTTAATACTGATTGAGACCCAATAGGTCTTCTCATTAAATGTTCTATGATTTTCATTTAGCTCATTTAGTAGTCCCTCAATCCCTTTCCCCTGCTTTGAAGGATCACTCCCTTTGAAAATCCAATTTCTTTATTTTAATGACATTCATTGGAAATATTTCTAAACTTCCATGCCACCAAAGGCAGGAAAAAATACAAAAAAAATGATTAAATTTTTATTTGATAATTCAAGATTTTAATTGTGAGGACTATTAAGAATATAATGATAATAGAGGAAGAGAGAGCTAGGGGTTTAGCATGATTTCTGAATATTTGCATTTGCTTTTTAATATTTATTTATTCTCACCCTTTCAATTCAATGACTGACTGTTTGCCAAAGGATCTTTCTATCTGCTAGTAGTGAATCTGTCCTTAGCAGCTTTTCCACATCTACTTTGCTATTTCTAATCTTTTCTGGGTAGCAAAATCAGCCAAACAAGGTTGTTAGAATCACATTTGGGAAAAAAAAGAATGAATAGGTTCTAGCAGAGGGCTTTTGGGCTACTTAACTCACATCCATATGTTTTATTTCATTTTTGAACTTTATGACATCATTTTGGTTATTTGGAGACTTTTTTTTTCTGACTACAGCTGCTTTTATTCCTAGTCCTCAGAGATATTATTTTATTTCTATTCTCTGTTTGTCTCTCTATTTGTTTAACTTCTATCTGCTTGTCTTTTTTTTCTCTCTCTCTTTCTTTTTTTCCCTCTCTCTCCTCCTGGAATTCATCTAATAATAATTTCTCTGATAGCTAAGAAAAAAGCAATTTATCTTCATTTATTATTTCAAAATATTATTATATTGCAAATGTATTCATTTCTTCTTAACCTTTATTTCTGCATTTCTCTGCTTTCTTTCAGAAAGAATCTTTGTTAATAACAAGTTAGTTTATTTTAATCCAGGAGGGGAAAAATCCAATATGAAAATATCATGTTTGCTTCTCTTTTATACTATTGTTTTTCCTCTCCCTTAGAGACCATATTCTTTTATTTCTCTCATCTCCTCTAACACTTTCATCCATAGTCTCTAGATGCAATGCCTTTAAAAACATCTTTTGTTCCAAATCTTATTTTGCTTTTTTTCCTCCTAAGCTCTCAGAAGCTCTTAAGCCTCTTCATTTTCTACTTCAGGTAAAAGCAAAGTCCTCCTTCTATATGTATATATATATACATATATATATATATACATACATATATATATATATATACTTGTGTGTGTATAAATACATATACACATATTCACAATACATATATATTATATATGTGCATATATGCTATATATGTTTATTATATACATATTTAGTTATTTTATTATTCTATTGCATAGACATATATTAAATTATATGGGGTGTTCAGGGAGGACTAGCACCTTCAATGTGAAGGCTTACTGAAAATTTTTCCACATTGCTTATGTCCATGAGTCCAAGAAGCCGTAATGTGCAACAGCCATACTTGGTAAAATTGGTAAAATTGACTTGACACACACACTAAACCAGGTTGAGGGTATCCAATGGGCTTTAGACTCCTCAGTGATTTAGGGAGATTCCCACCCCAAGCCTATGAAGATTTCCTCAGGCAGAAAGAGTGGATGAAACAATTATTCCAATGGCCATGAAACTGGCTGGATCAGACATTGTAAAGAACTTAGGGCTTGGTAAGACATTGAAGACACTGAGATCATCCTGTTCTTGACCAACCAGTCATCTTGACTTCTGTCCTGTCAGTGGACTCTGATGACCCAGGAAGTGAGAGTGTAGTTGGTGACTTTGTGCAACTCTGACTCACTTAAATCCTATTCATGGGCAAGTCAAGCTTCCTTCTGTGATGTCACTGGTCCTCTTTAAAAATGAAGAATAAATCTCATACACATATTTCTTGTGTTCTCTTCTTCCTTTGTATTCTGAAATGGGGACCACAATAGTATTTCCATTTGAATTTCATGTCTCTGCATCCACTGAAATGACTATGACTATTTCACTTAATGTTTTTAAATATCAAGAATATCTTCACTTATTAAAATAGAGCAGTATATTTATGTAAACAAAAAAACCTGAAACACATTTTGTGACTAACAATTGGTGAATGGCTGGACACATTGTAGTATTGGAATGTAAAGATATATTTTAGTGTCATAAGAAATGACAAATATGAATAATCCACAGCTATGGAAAGTTGTATGAAGTGATACAGAGTCAAGAGAGCAGAATCAAAAAACAATATGTACACAATTACTATAATTATGTACATGAAGCCAATGAAAGAGAGAGAGAGAAAAAGAGGCAGAGACAAACAGAGATCAGATGCTAAAGGAAATATTGATTACAGATGCCCAAGGTCAAAAAAAGAGTTCAGTTAAAAATGGAAAAATATAAGAGAAGAAAATATTTATGCTGTTATTTACAATAATTCAATTAGAAGGTTTGGGTATCATTTACTGAGAATTGGTTATTATGTAAAAATAAAATGAATTAATATATTTTTAATTTAAAATATTTCAGGGATAATAAAGTCTATACTATGATTCCCATATATGTGGAATTCACCCATACAGTCTATAAAACAATGTCTAATTTTCATTATCATGGAAAGTCAAGAAGAAAATCCAGGATGTTGGCCAAATTACCAAAACTGCTGGCTTTTCTTAGTAGCTAGAACTACAGTCTCCACTGTTGAAAATTTGCACAAGGGTCCTATCAGCTAACTTCAGAAGGAGCCAGAACATAATTTGCTGTTTACACTTGTGAAAACAAGCAAGAACATCCCAAAGGACCAAAGCTCCTAGCTAATACTTTCAAGGTACTAGACTGGTAAGGTTTTTGTCACCTACTTTTCTGTCTCCATGAAAGTTCTATTTCTTTCTTGATTATTCCTTTGCAATAATCCTGTGAACTTTCTAATATATACATATATATATATACACACATATATATATATATATTTTATCTTTTAAATGAAGAACTATAATTATGAAATGGCTTTTCCATAAACATATGATATCAATCATTTAATCAGCATCTTCAACTTTAGTTAATTTTGGATATCCATAAGTATACAAATTATTTCCTGATCAACAACATTTTCTTCTGACTTCACAACTCAGTCTTTTCCCTTCTTTCTTTTGTGCTTCTGTTCATTTTCCTTTTCTTCTTTTCTTCTTTTCCCCCTTCCTTCTTTCTTTTCCTCTCTTTTCTCCCTTCCTTTCCTTTTCTTCTCTCCTTTTCTTTTTTTATTCCTTCCTTCCTTCCTCTCTTTTTCCTTTCCTCCCTTTATCTATTCCTTTCTTTCCTTATCATCTTTCTTTCCTTCCTTCCCTTTCGATTTTCTCTATTTCAACATGTTTTTAAAGGCAATAGGTACAACACAGTGATTTTTAACTAAAAACAGCAATAAAGTATCCATCAAATTACATTGATCATTAATTATCACCTAACCAGAAAAAGGAAAGATGCTTCAAGAAAAATACATCTTTGGTGGAAATTTGTCACGTCAGTTTAGAATCTCAGTAAAACTTATTCTTTTCAAATTATGATCTTTATAATGGGGAAAAAAGATCTTTTTAAAACTAAAGCTTCATAAATGGCATAACTCTGGTGTTCCTATTTGGAATCCAGCCCTTGTTTTCAGGGATTTACTGTTTTGAAAAATGTTGAATAAATTTATAGCAGAAGAGAAAATACTTCTGCCAACTACGTAAGTGCTTTGGACATAATTTGTATTCCTGCTGTTACATGCAGAGACTTGTGCCAGAGAAAAGAAGTAAAAGAAATTTGGTTTGGAAAGAAACCAGCAGTCTGGAAAGGTAGTTTTTAATCTATAAATATCTTTCTTGAGGAATCTATAAATATCTGTTCTTAAGGAACATGAACTAAATTTCATCTCTTAGGCAATAAAATGCATAAGATAATCAGAATGTCCCATTCATTAAAGAGGGCTTGTGAAGGATATAATTTTGTCACAAATTTTGCACTGTGTTTGGCATCTAAGGGCTCTACTAAAAAGTAATTCATGAAAGTATAAAAGTACTGTAGGTTTTAGATCATAAAAAACAAGCTGTGGATTTAGTAAGAAGAAACTTCAGATATAGAGAACCTTTTGGTAAACCTTGAAATTCTCTCACAGATGACAGCTAGGGATTGGCAGGAATTGCCCAATTATGAATATAACATAGTTGAGCAAGTGTATGGAATCTACAGAAAATATCACAAGTCCTATTTGAGTCAATAAAGCTTCATTATGCAGATCCCGTGACTGGGAACATTAAACAAGCATGTCAAAGTTGCACTTTTCATAGCAATTCTGCACTGGTGTTGGTCATGAGAGGTACCAAGAAGAATCAGAGGATTGAGGATTTTGTTGCTTTTTAAGCGTGGGGAGTAATTTTACAGTGATTCAAAGAGAATATGTGATGTTTACACTTCTGTCTATGCTGGAGTACAGGTCGGTGTCCTTCATAGAGGGAAAGGTATAAGGGATGAAGGAATTCCTTTCATTTGTCTTTGACATCATGGAGAATGAAGTATACTATAGGGGAAATATCTTTGATCAATACACTGGCTCAGAAAGACCATAATATGATTAAAAAGTGTTGGTCATGAGAGGTACCAATAAGAATCATAGGGGACTGAGGATTTTGTTGCTTGTTAAGTGTAGGAAGTAATTTTACAGTGATTCAAAGAGAATATGTGATATTTACATTTCTATCTATGCCAGAGTGTAGGTTGGTATTCTTCATAGAAGGAAAGGTATAAGAAAATTATAACAAATGCCTTGCATTTGTCTTTGACTTCATGGAGAAAAAAGTGTACTATAGGGGAAATGTCTTTGATCAATACTGTGGCTCAGAAAGATCATAATATGATGAAGAAATTTTCATGAAGTGTAAAACGAACTCTACAAAATTTTTCTATAATTAGTAATTTCTTTATAAAATTCTTTTTTCTGTCTGATTGAATCAAGAAGAAAGAAGCCCCTGCATAGAGGCAAAAGGCAAAAAATCCCCCCCCCCCCGAGGGAGGATTCTAAGGAAAGGCAGAGTAGATTGGTAAATTTCAAGCTCTCCTGATTTTCTCCACAAATAGAATGGATTTGTGCCTCAAGGTGAACATAGACTAATGAAAAATCAAAATTTGGGGCAGAAACAGGGTCCTCCTGGCACAGTCCTAGGAGATCTGAAGAAAGACCTCCGGATGGGATTAACCATGTGGAGTGCAAACACCTCCCAGATAGCTCTACAGAAACACCAAGTGGAGAGCCTTGGGGGTAGCTCCTTGTGGCTGGACCCTCAGCAGGAACTACAGAAACTTAAGGATGGTTTATCAAGTCAGGATTTGAGTCCAAGAAGATTAAATGAACCTCAATTGATCGGGAGCATCAGGCCCAACTGTGTTGCTGAGACTGGCTCTAAGCAAAAAGAAAGTAACATCCAGTGAATACAGAAACATCCAGGGAGGGGCTGTGGGTACTTGTAGGAGGATAGATAGAGCACTTGGTTTGGGGTTCCTGGTCAGAGGGGAGAGCTAAAGGGAAGCTTGAGACACCATCTTCCCACTCCATGATTAGTTGTCCTTACACTAATACTTTATTTAAAAAAAGAACTGGAAAAAAAAGAAAGAATCCCACCATTGAAATATAGTATGAGAACAGGAAAGACAGGGGTTCATCTTCAAGAAAGGCCACTTTAGTAAAAAAAAAAAAAAAAAGAAAAAAAAGCTTCTAACTCAAAGAGTAATGTGAAATGGCTTCCTACCCAGAGAGAATTTATAGAAGAACTCACAAAAAGAATGTTAAAACCAAATAAGGGACATTGAGGAAAACTAAAAAAATAAAAATAAAAATAAAAACTATCCAAGAAGAGCTAGAAGATTATGAAAAAAAAGTTACCAACTAGAAAAGGAGGTACAGAGCTTCATAGATGAAAATAACCCTTTGAAAATTAGAATTGGGCAAAGGGAAGTCAGTAAAGTCATGAGCAACCAAGACAGGACAAAACATATTATAAAGAATGAGAAAATAGAACAGAATGTGAAACATAAGAAAAACAATAGATCTAGAGAACAGATCAAGAAGAGAAAATATAAGAATTTGACTGCTAGAAAGTTGTGATTAAAAAGAGAACCTTGATACAATAATGATACAATTATTTCTTGGAAATAATCCAAGAAAATTATCCCGGAGCGATAGGACATGAGGGGAAAGTAGAAACAGAAAAAAAAAAATCTGCTGATCACCACCTCAAAGAGATCTTTTGTGGAAAACACACAGGAATATTATTGCCAAATTTGGAAACCTCTAGAGCAAAGAGAAAAATTTGCAAGAAACAAGAAAAAAGCAATTCAAAGAGACTGGAGCTACAATTAGAATTGTGCAAGAATTATGTGCAAGTACAATAAAAGACTGCAGGTCCTGGAATCATATCTATTGATAATCAAAAAAAGTAGGCCTATGGCCAAATATATCCTATCTGGTAAAATTATTTATAATTTTGAATGAGAAAAAATAGGTCTTCAGCAAATTTGCAGATTTTCAGGCTTTCCACCAACCAAACCTGAACTTAACATTAACATATAAGAATCAATATCAAAGATCATTTTTAAAGTACTGAACATAGACAAACTATTTAAACATGAACAAATTGCTTATGTTTTTTCTACATGGGAAATATATGCTATATATTTAATATTCACATCAACAAAGGGTAACTCAAAATAAAGATTGCCAGAATTAAGGTAAAAACAGTAATCATGTTATATAAATGAGGTACAAAGGAAGAATAGACACAGGCATTAGAGGGGAGAGAAGGGCTTGTAGTTCTGAAAACCTACTCATATCAGAGCTGGGTTTGATAGGCAACACTACATACATACCACAAAGGGTATAGCAGCCTCTAAAATCTATGAAGAAATAAGGGGGGGAAGGATGGGTGGATGGGGAAGCAAAAGTTAAGGGAAGAAGACAAAGGAGAGATCCTTGGGTAGGGGGAAGTTAAGTAATAGCAAGGCAAATTATGGAGCAGAATTTAATTAATCAGCAGGGATAGAAAAGATGTGTATGTGTGTATAACTAAATATGTATACATATATATATATATATATGTATATATATCTTAACTATAGCTTGCTTGGAGGTGGTAGTGAGTGGTTGAAAGGGGGAAAAAGAATAAAGGAAATATAGTGTACAGCAGAAAACCAAAGAACAATTTACAGGGAAGAAAAGAAAATATGGACATTCATGAATATAATTTCTCCTACTAATATATATATATATATATACACATACATATATATATATATTGTTTTGATCTGATAATTTGTTCTTATACATTTTGAATCCTCCCTGATGTTCTACTAGGCACATGACAATATTCCCTTTTGTTTTGTATTCCTTTTCTGTTTTTCTTTCTTATTCTGTTTTTTCAAATAAAATAAATTTTTAAAAAGATATCTGTCTTTCCTCCTCTCTCTTTCTCTCTCTCTTATTCATTTTATCTCTGTCTATCTATATGTCTCACTCTGTCTCTCTGTTTCTTTGTCTTTCTGTGTCTGTGTCTCTCTGCTTTTCTCTCATTGTCTTTATCTCTGTCTCTCTATGTCTCTTTCTGCCTGCATCTCTCTGCCTTTCTCTGACTCACTCTATCTCTGTCTTTCTATCTCTAACTCTCTATATATCTTCTTGTCTCTCCGTTTCTGTCTGTCTATCTCTGTCTGTCTGTCTCCTTCCTTTGATCCTTCCCTTCCTCCCTTCTACTCTCCATCTCTCTTCATACTTTCCACCTCTGTCATGTAGCTTTGAAGTAGAGCTGCATGACAACTGTGAGACATTAAATCCATCTAGGAGCAAACACACGTACTCCAGACACATGCATTTACAGAAATTCAACTAAATAGGAAATAGCTACAAGGGATATGAACCCTGTCAGCAGAGAAGAGCATCTGGCTACAGAGAGAAACAGTTTCTGGGAATACAGCTGCCCTGCAGAGACTGGACTTGAGAGGAACTACATGAGAATGCCATGAAAGAACACGAATTCCCAGACCCCCTGCAGTCCCAGGATCTGTGAGCTGCCTTTATCCTTGTTGGAAGACAGAATCCTCTGCTCAATGCTATTATTTAAGCGTGAGCCCACTCTTCTTGTTGGATCCTGGAGGGGCTGAACGCTCTTCAAGGTTTCTGGAGGAACTATTAATTAGCTACTGCTCTGTCCTATGTCATTTGGGTAAATGTCTCTCCTGAAAGATAAATGAGTCTTAATGGCTGATTCTTAAGGAGAAACGTTAAGGACTATGGGATTTGTTATTATGGGTTGCAGACCCATAAAGGTTCCCCCTTAGAAAGTATCAGCCACCCTTTGAAAGGTGGAACCTGCCAGTGCAAATACAAGTGAGTGAGTTGATTATATTAATCTATTGGGAGTTAATAGAATTCCTTTAAAAAGGGAAATATTTCAAAGAGAAAACTAAAAAGAAAAACAATCAGAACAGGTAGAGAGGGATATCCTAATAAGTGCAAATAGTTGGAGGATATAGGAATAAAATAAAGTGGAGAGAAGGAATATGGGACAGCCAGGTGGTATAGGAGATAGGATGCCAGACCTGGAGTTAGAAAAACATAAATGCTAATTCTGGCTAAGTTAAGATACTTACTATATACATAATCCAGTGCAAGTTAATTAACTTAAACTCTATTTGCCTCATTTTTTTCTTCTCTAAAATAAAGATAATAACATCATCTACCTTCTAGGATTGCTGTGAAAATGAAATGCGATAATAATTGTACATCACTTAGCACAGTGCCTGGTACATAGAGACTGCTGTATAACCACTAGCTATTATTATTATTAATACTGATCACTTGAAACTGCAAAATAAATATGACTTTTTTTCCTGTAGAGGCAGAAGGTAGACCACCTTAGAAAAAAAGCCTTGTGTTCTAAGAAGTGGTGAAATACATCCACATGTACTGTCAGGAAAAAAAAAATTATATTATATTGGTTATAAGAAGATCAACTGAATAGTGGTTTTTGAAAACTTTTCTGGGAGGTAATGAGACAATTACATGTCAATGAAGAAGTCTATAATCTTCTGAGGCATAAATCTAAAACATAATAGAAAGTCTCCTTAGACTTACTCAATTTGACAACTATTTCTCCACTAGCAACTATTCATGTGAAAAAAATTTAAACTATCAGATGTCATATAAAAGGCACTGCTGAGAATTTTGAAATGCTGGGCAAGAAAGTTAAGACATAAGGGGCAGAATTGGTATTCTCACTACTGCTGACTAAAGCAGCACTACTGCTGCTCACTACTGAAGGCTTCAGAGATCAAAAGCAGTGTGAAGAAGTAAATAGTTTAAAAGATGGTATTTAAGAGTGGGATTTGGAAGGTTTCAAAGAAAAAAGGCAATTTGAAGAAGTAAATAGTTGGTTAAGAAGATAGTGTTTAAAATGGGTTTTGGATCTCTTGATTATGTCTTGAAATTTTAGAATGATGGGCTAATGACAAGGCTTGGACTACGTACAATAAAGACTGGTAAAAATAAAATTTTCTACAGTTTAGTAAATCTTATCAGAGATCTTAAAATGAAAAATGTTGGGGAGAGTGAGTATGTGAGAAATGGAATGAAGGATATTTCTATATATTACCAACAAAACAAAGGAAGAAGAGATAGCAATGGACATATATAGCCAAATAGTGGATTACACACACACACAGACACACACACACACACACAAATATATAAAATTTGGGAGTCTATCTACCAATACAACTATAGAACTATATAAGCACAATTATAAAATATTTTACAAAAATAAAAACCCTAAATTATTAGAGCATTAATAAGGTTAAAATGATAAAAATTAATACTGGTAGGTAAGAATAATATAATATAAATAACAAATACTATATAAATGAATTTACTTGTTTTGGACCTTACCAAACAACCAAAGTTTATGTTATAGAGCTAAAAAAAAAACCTACACTTCTCAACAAAAACAAAAATCAAGCATCTCAAGGGATATCATATTTTAAGTAGTGAATACCAAATACCAAACGATATTACAAAGCAATAATTGAAATTTTTTGGTATTGATTAAAAAACACAGAAGTCAATTTTTGGAATGGATTAAGGGCAAAACATAGAAAAACAAATGAATATAATAGCTAGTGTTTAATAACGTAAACAATTCAGCCATGAAAATACAGACACATCATTTGTTAAAACAACAACAGAAACTATTGGAAAAAAAAACTAAAAAACTCGAGCAGAAATTAGGTATAGACCAACATTTCATACCATATATCAAGATAAACTCTAAAATAAATACATGACTTAAAATTATAAACAAATTAGAGCAACAAGGACACAATTGCCTTTTGGATTTTTGGATAGGATAAGAGTTTATATCCAGAAAAAGGAACTGAGAAGATCACAGAAGACAAAATGTAGAATTTTTATTACATAAATTTTTAAAAATGCTTTACACACAAAAATCAACGTAGTTTAAACTATAAGATAAACAAAATTGGAAAAATCTTTGTAATATCTCTAATAAAGAGCTGATGCCAAGGTATATAAAATACAGATTCAAATTTATAAGAATTATAAATATTCCACAATTACATAATAAAAGAATATGAAACTGCAGTTTTCAAAAGAAGAAATCAAAGCCATCAAAAGACATATGAAAATGTTCTAAATCACTAATAGAGACATGTAAACTAACATAATCCTGAGGTTCTAACTTCTTCCCATTAAGTTGGTACAGATGCTAAAAAAGTGGAAAATGGCAATTGTTGGAATAAATTAAGGAAATTTAACATGTAAATGTGTTTGGAATGGTGGAGAGAGGGAGGGAGACAGAGGGAGAGAGGGACGAAGACACAAAGAGGGACAGAGAGAGAAAGAGAGAGACAGAGAGAGAAGAAGGAGGAGGAGGAGGAGGGAGAGG
>JAJPUD010004264.1:87473-105539 GCA_023553655.1 Myrmecobius fasciatus | reverse complement strand
GAGAAAGAGAGACAGAAGGAGGGAGAGAGAAGGAGGGAGAAAGAGAAAAAGGGAAGAAGAGAAAAGAGAGAAGAGAGAGAGGGAGAGAGAGAGGAAGATGGAGAGGGAGGAAGGGAGAGAGAGGGAAAAAGAGAGAGAAATGCATATATATTTTTCTCTATATAAAATAACATAGCAGTATAGATGTAGTGTAATGATATTTACAGCATCTCTTTGGGGGCTTTAAAGAATTATAACTTAAGGTGATATCACTTGAGAAATGGCTGAACAAATTATGGTGTATGAATTGTATTCATATACTATTGTCCTACCTAAAAGAAATGATGAAACAAAAATTATGAGTAATCTGAGAAGATTTAGATGAAATGGTGTAGAGTTAAGTGAGCAGAATCAGGACTATGATTTCTTCAATAACAATGCTATAAAGAAGGGGCAGCTAGATGACACAACTGATAGAGCAGCAGCCTTGAAGTCAAGAGAACCTGAGTTCAAATCCAGCCTCAGACACTTATTATCTATGTGACTGGGCAAGTAACTCAACCCTAATTGCCCTGCAAAAATTAAAAATTTAAAAATTTTAAAAAAATGAGTCTCTGTTCAGTGCAAAGACCAATCATGCAAAAGACTGATGAGAAAACATGCTACCCACTTCTTGACCAAGAGGACTGAGATGGATTAGAGGTCCAAATAAGACATAGCTGATTATGTGTTTTGTTTTGTTTTGTTTGCTTAACTATTTGTGTTTTTTAATTAAAAATTATTTTTTTACTTTATGAAAGTATTTCTGTAACAGAATAATAAAAAGATGATTGTATATGAAACCATAAATCTATTATAAATTATTCCTTTTATATATACAATAAAGTTATCACATAAGTTTCTTTCCCCTTTTTTTTCCTCCTATGCCCTGCCTCTACTTTAAAGATGATTGCTGTTTCACACTTTTAAAAATAGTTTGCATTACATTGGAGCTGCCCAGATCACTTTTGTGTGTGTGTATGTGCGTGGGATCTGATTATACCTTCTCAATTTTGCACTTGGGAAATTTATATTTTTTAAAATAGAAGAATTTAGATGTATTCTTATTTTATTCACCACATCAGTGTTGTGGTTCTCCATATATTGTTGAGATTACTGACAGACGTTCAACAATAACCACAACCCACTTATCTCAGTATCACAGGAAGTGATTTTGATTTTAGACATCTTTATTAAAGGCATACGATATAGAAAGAGGAGAATGATAAGTCTTTTATACTCTGTGCCCTGGGACCAATCACATTTGGAGCACTGCATCTGATTCTGGTCAGATGTCAACTATATAAAAGGAAAAATGCTTCTTAAAAACTAAATCTATTACAACATATAACTGTCATGGGATCTTTCTAAGTCAGGGGTTCTTACCCTGTGGTCAGTGGATTCCTAAATAGTGTGTGAATAGATTGGGGGAGCAGTCTGTGAATTCTAATGGGGAAAATTAACATCTTTATCATCAGTAAAATCACACTAAAATTTAATCATGAATACAGCCTACAAACATAATTCTGGGAAGGAATCCATGAATTTCACCAGACTATCAGAGGGATCCACAACACAAAAAAGATTAAGAATCTCTCTTCTAACTGATAGTTTTCAAGTGGAGACTGGGTAATCACTTACCTGGGATGCTACTGTTCAATCATTTTTCAATCACTTCTGACTCTTTGTGACCCCATTTCAGGTTTTCTTGGCAAAGGTACTAGAGTAGTTTGGCATTTCCTTCTCCAGCTCATTATACAGATGATGAAAATGTTAATGAACCAGACCTAAAGTGTCACAGATAAGAATTCATCTGATCCCTACCAAAAAAAAATCTATAAAGGTGACATCTATAAAGTTGGAGACTCTTTCTCTCCCATCCCTCAGCACTGGTACATCTCCATTGGGTCCATGATGCTGAATGTTCCCAATTCTAATACATGGTTATATGAGTGATTCACTGTGTCTCTCCCTCACCCCAAAAACTGTTCCCTACACTTCCTGCCTCCATGTATCACCCCCATTCTCTGTCACCATACTGTCTACCTGTGTACCCTTTACCTTTCCTCACTTATCTCTGTACTTTCTCTGTTTTTAGGTCCTATATTTTCTTTTTCTTTTTAAAATGTAATTTCTCTTCTGCCACTGTGATCTTTCTCAACATGTACTTAAAGAATTAAGCATGTTTGTCCCATTTTATAATTTCATGAATTTTAATTAGCAATTCAACTGCATTACTGTGCTATACTATATTAAAAGTATATCACACTACACCATGTCAACTATATGACATGATGGATAGAGCACTTAACCTTTATTTAGGAAAACCTGAATTCAAACTTTGCTTTAGAAATTTATTAACCATGGAATTCTGAGCAAATTAGTTAACTTTACTTTCCTCTTCTATAAAATGGGGGTGATGATAGTGCAGCCATTAAGATTGTTGTGAGAATAAAATCAGATATTTACAAAGTGCTTGGTAACATAATTCATAAAGCAATGTGTATTAAAATAAATAAATTTACTAGGAAAAAAACTAAAGTGCTTGGTAAACCTTAACATGCTTCAAATGATAATAATAATAATAGTTAATAATAATAATAATAATCTCTAACATTTATATAGCACTCATTATAGAACAAGCATTGTGCTAAGTGCTTCACAATTATTTCATTTGATCCTCCCAACAATCCCAGGAGGTAGGTGCTATTATTATTCCCATTTTACAGATGAGGCAACTGGGCCAAACAGGTTAAGTGTCTGGTCCAAGATATCACAGCTCTTAAGTGTCTGAGGCCATATTTGAACATAAGACTTCCTGACTTCTGGCCCAGCACACTATCCACTAAACTCTGCTATTACTGTTCCTGCTGCAGCTGCTGTTGTTTTTCTTGGACCCATAAGTATTTCAGCTGTTAGTGCCTCCTTGTTGTAGGGAATATTTTGGAGACATTAAAGTCGAAGATGTAAGCTTGAAAATATCATTTCATTTTTCTTGACCTGAAACTTTGGTGTTTAATGATGTGGTTCATCTTTTGTTTGTCTACACCTTTATTTAGATTCCTTTGCGGCTAACAGATAATCACTTAGAAAAGGCAATCCATGCTAAGTTATCATTAGACCTGAATTACTTCCATTTAAACCAGCATGGATAGTCTCCTAAATCTGATTTCCAAATCACCAAATGAAATCTTTACATTACCCTTATAAATACTCGTTGATTATTGATTTAAAATAAAAGTATGTTGGAAACTTTATTCTTTTTAAAATCTTTAGAGGGCACACACACAATAGCATTTTGAAATGGCTTCATTTTCATGGACAAATTGCTTTAATTTTTGCAAGGAAGGGTTTTTGCTGGTGGTAGCAAAAAGTAGCCATTGACAAAGAATCTCATCAACTAAAAAAATGATTATATTGTATTGATAGCCCAGAAGCAACACTTCTCTCTCACCACTGAAAGAGCATTTTCATTCCTAATGATACTTGCATCTTAATAATATGTTGGTGAGACCCTGAAAATCTCTACAATGGACTACTTTGTTTCCATGGTTACTGTAGTCACAGAATGGTTAAGCTTGTTAAATAGTTGTATATTTCCAACTGCATCTTTCTACCATGTTGACTAGTTTGGATATGGTAATAATTCCTTGCATGCTCATTGACATAAACTTAACTATAATAATATCAAAGATAAATATACACAGAAGCTTTAATAGAGGATTGGTTTTGGAGACTGGGTGAGTTTATCTAGTTGGGATATTAGCTGTGTGACTTTGGGCAAGTAATTGGTTCATATTGAACTTTAGGAAAGTTGATCCATATCAGTGGAGAGCACTCCTTTATCAATGAATTCTCAGGTTATGGATGTATTTGTAAATAAGACAAATAAATAAGCAGATATGGATCAAGAGCCTCCTACTAGGGATACAAAGATGGCACATGATCCCTGCCATGAGCTCTTAGTCTCTGTGGAGATGAGACATTTACACAAATTACTGCAGTCCAAAGTAAAATCTAAAAAAATTTATGGAAGTTCACAGTAGAAAGAAATTATTCCCAATTAAATGGAAAAATGAAAATCAAGAAAGACATTAAAGAGGACATGATTATTGGAGTGGTACTCAAAGTACAGGAAGGATTTTAACACTAGAGATGGAATTATCAGGTGAACAGATGAGCTGAGACACAAAGGTTGGAAAAGGAATGTTTAGGTTCATGAATAAGACTTTAAGGCTGCCTTTTATTTTGTATTTATCTTATAAGATCTAATTTATTTTAAATGTAAACTTCTTGAAGTCAAAGATTGGTTTTGTTTTTTCTTTGTATTCCTAGAACTTTCTGTTCTTAGAACTCCTGAGCATATATTAAGATTAATAAATACTTGTTGATTGATTAATTGTCCTGGGAAAGAAGCATATATTCTTAATTATTTTCTTTTTTAAATTAAAAATATTAATCTATTATTTTTATATCACTTTCATTTTATAAACTTTCTTTCAATTCTCAACTCCTACAGCTAAGTAAATCATCTTTTGTTATAAAGAATAAAAAAGAAAATGGAGGGAAAAGCAATTTGGCAAGATTTACGAACATATCAAACATATTTAACTTCGATTTATCGGGGACTTTTCTTTCTTGGGCTTTTTAAAGCAATAGATCTGCATATATACAAATATTTTCCTTATACAGAAATATACATATATTGTGAAAAAGAGAGATTTGGATACAAATATGTATACGTATATATACTCACAATTATGCACATATGCATTTGTGTATATGTATAATCATATATATATATATTTATATAGTTATCTCTATATTCATCTATCTACCTATGTCTAGCAGAGGGTCAAAAGGTATGAGCATTTTAGTCAATTTTTTAGAATAATTCCAAATTGCTTTCCAGCGTAATTGTACCAATTCACAGCTCCATTGATGATACATTATTGTGCTAGTATTTCTATTTAGAATTATTTTCACATGAAACCTACTCATTATTTTTTTAACCTTGCCTGACTTGAAAACAGTAAATAGTTTCCAACAAAAGTTTACCAATATCTGTGCTAGACAGCTGTGTGAAGTACTTTATAGAAAGTCAATGTATCATAGCTATACCAAACTATACAAGGGGAAAAAAGATATTTATATCATCTAACAACCGAGCACAATCTGTTGGAGAAGAAATATTTTGTTACAAGATTTTTATTGCTCAATGGACAAGAGGGAGATATAAAATAGTATTAGAATTAAGAAAGAAAATGTCCAAAAAACTAAAAAAAAATTCCTAAACTTATTTTTTCTTCTAACTTTCCTATTTCTTTTGTCCCCAATTACTTAGGCTTAGAACCTCAAGGTAATCTTTGATTCTTCCTTATTTTGTATTCTTTCTATCTAGTCAACAATTGATTCCTACTGATTCCTAAGTGCTGAGGATAAAAAGATTAAAAAAAATCGTTACCTTCAAGTTTACATTCTAATGAGAGAAATAATCAATTAATTATATTTAAAAATAAATCTATATGTTCACACATGTCATATACTCATATAAGATAATAAATACAAAAGCTTATTGGTATATGTGTATATCATTATATGTATCATAATAATTTTATAACAAGTGACTCTACTCCAGTATTTCATTTTTTTCCATCTGTAAGAGGAATAGGAAATGTCTGAGCAAGACAGAAATCAGGAGCGGAAAGAATAAGTAGGCTAATTTTTGAGTCAGAGAATGATGTGATCATAGGACAGCTAGGTAGCACCATAATACATAGTGTGCAGCCTGGAGTCAGGAAGTCATCCTAAGTTTAAATCTGGCCTTAGCACAATCTTAAATGTGAGTTACTGGGCAAGTCACTTAACTTTGTTTGCCTCAGTTTCCTCATCTGTAAAAGCAAGCTAATACCTCTCAGATTGACTAAGAGGATAGAAAAAGATAATGAGGAATGTTGGAGGGGATGTGGGAAAACTGGGACTCTAATACATTGTTGGTGGAGTTGTGAAATGATCCAACCATTTTGGAGAGCAATTTGGAACTATGCCCAAAGGGCTATCAAACTGCATACCCTTTGATCCAGCAGTGTTTTTACTTGGGTCTGTATCCCAAAGAGATCTTAAAGGAGGGAAAGGGACCCACATGGGCAAAAATGTTTCTGGCAGCCCTTTTTGTAGTGGCTAGAAACTGGAAACTGAATGGATGCCCATCAGCTGGAGAATAGCTGAATAAATTATGGTATATGAATGTTATGGAATATTGTTGTTGCATAAGAAATGATCAGCAGGATGATTACCAGAAAGACCTGGAGAGATTTACATGAGCTGATGTTGAGTGAATTGAGTAGAGCCAAGCAAACATTGTACATAGCAAAAAGAAGTTATCTGATGATCAATTGTGATGGATGTGACTTTTCTCAACAATGAGGTGATTCTCAAGTAAATTCTAATAAACTTGTGATGGAAAGTTCCATCCACATCCTGAAAGAGAACTGTGAAGATTGAATGTGGATCAAAGCATAGTATTTCACCATTTTTTTTGTTGGTTTGCTTGATTTTTCTTGTTTTTCTCCTTTCCCCCCTTTTGATGTGATGGGTTTTTTTTGCTCAGCATGATGAACATGGAAATATTTTTTGAAGAATTGTATATGTTTAACCTGCATTGTATTGCTTGCTGTCTTATAGAGTGGGGCTTGGGGAGGAAAGAGAGAAAAATTTGGAACACAAGGTTTTGCTGAAAACTCTTTTCACTTGTATTTGGGAAAATAAAATACCACAAAAAAGTAATGTAGAGGGGCAGCTATGTGGCACAGTGGATAGAGCCCTGAAGTCAGAAAGACCTGAGTTCAAATCTGGTCTCAGACACTTAACACTTCCTAGTAGTGTGACCCTGGGCAAGTCACTTAACCCCAATTGCCTCAGCAAAAAGCAAAAAAAAAAAAAAGTAATGTAGAAAGAAAAAAAAAATTAAAAGGTGAGTTAGAGAAGGAAATGGCTAACCACTCCTGTACCTCCACTAAGAAAACTCCAAATGGAGTCACAGAGTTGGGTATGACTGAAACAACTCAATAAATACAATATGGTCTTACCTATGCTTTAGGAATATCGGGTTATGGAAACTGGATTGAGAGGGGAGAAGCTAACTGCTAGGAAAAGACAAATTTAGGAAGCTTTTATAGGTGAAAAATAATGAAGGCCTACATTAGGACAGGGGGCATGTAAGTAGAAATAGAAGAGAGTACCTATGAAAAAATGATGTAGAGGAAGCATTGACAAGACAGATGGATGCAAGCAGCTGAATGAAAATGCAGAGTTGAAGGTGACATCATTTAGATTAAAAATCAAAATAATGGAGAAAATGGTGGTATCCTTAGCAAAAATAGGAAAGGGGAGTACTTTCAACGGGGGAAGAGAATGAGTTCTGTTTTATATGTTATAATAAGAGCAACATATCAAGAGTGATAGCTCACATTTATATACTGCTTGAATGTTTGCAAAGTGCTGAGAAATAGGATCTTATTTTATCCTCAGATCAATCCTGACAGGTAGGTGCTATTTTTATCGCCATTATACAGATGAGGAAACTGAGCCTTGGTGAGATTGTGATTTACCTGTTATCACACAACTAGCAATGCCTTACCTTGGATATAAACTCAGCACCTCTAGTTTCTAAATCAGTACTAACAGATGAAAAAAAATATTGAAAATGGAGACGAGTTATGAAATTATTGTGATTGATGCATTTTGTAGCTTCCCACCCTGGGTTCTTGAATGGAAAGGAGGGAATAAAATTTGAAATGTGAAAGATATTTCAGAGACAGAATGAAAATAACTGAGATACTAATGAGATGTCATATTGGGGCTGGTGAGATACAGGGAGAAATAAATGAGACCTCCATGTTGTTGGCCCAAAATGAGAAAGCTTGGTGGTCCCTTTAACAAAAATGAAGAATTTAGAAAAAGGAGTAGTTTGAGAAAATGATGAATACAGATTTGGAATATGCTAAAGTCCTGCACTGGTACTTTTTCAAGATGATTTTTGTTACTGGATTTTAGTTCAGCCAGCATGCAAACAAGGCAAGAGATGCTATAATGTTAGTCTCATGATTCAAATGTGCAATATCAATAATATGAGCCTAGCTGACAAGATTGAATACTAACAGTGTGCCAGCAGAGTCTGTTTTGTGAAACTATAAATTCTTTACTCCTTTTGTCCTTTGAAATTTATTTGCTCTAATGTAATATTTTAAACTCAGCTCCCTGAATAACCTAACAAAGCAGAACCATTTCGGTTTCTGTCAGTCTAATATTCAGAGCTATAAAGCTTATTTACTAGCTTTAAAACAAGCAAACAAAAGCTACAATAATTCTCTAATTCATTTTTCCAGAAAAAAACCATTTTTTTTTTTGTCCTTTGACAAATTCTGATTACATGAGATGGTAACAACTGTTATGTCTACTGAAGTTACTTGTGTGACTCAGGAGTCTTCATGTTGCAAGCTGCCAACTCTTTTGTGTTGGCCATATCAATATTACAAATCATTGTGTTGTTGATTTAAAAGCTGGAAAGGAGCTTCTTCCTTTTACAAGTAAGGAAAACTCAGGCCCAACGTGGTCAAGGTCATACAGATAGAATTATGAGCAAAACATTTACCCTCTCTTAGCTTCAGTTTCCTTATTTGCAAAATGAAAGGGGTGTACTTAAAGTTGTATCAACACCTTTTCTAGATCTAAATCTTTGATCCCAGGAATGCAGACCTTCTGACAACAAATCCAATGCTATTATCTACTACCCACCTTTTTAAACTGTAGCTAACAACCCCCCATATGGGGTAACTGAATGTGAAGGATTGTGAAATTACAATTTATTACCAGTAAATGTTTGATTTGTATTCTATTTTATATACTTGGAGTCACATAAAAACTTCTTGGGTGGAAAGGGATTGTGAATGGGAACAGTTTAAGGAGGCCTGATCTCCTATAACATGATGCTTTCTGTCATAAACAAGCAGTCTCTCTGGAGGAAAATTAAGAGCAGGGCAATAAGAACATCAGTTTACATTAATATCCACTTGGCTTTTCATCTTCAAATATTGTGGCAAAGAAATTTTAGGGAGAAGTTCAAAAGGAAAAATAAAATAGAACTGAGAAACAGGACTTATCAGGAAAATTCAAATTTGTGTTTGAATTAAATTGAATACTGAATAAGGAGGTTTTAATGTGCAAATGACTTTTTTAGGAGAAATATTTCTAGTTATTTTATTTTTTGTTGAAGAGTTAAGGGAAAATGTTTCTACTGTGTGACTTTGTCAAGACCCAGGAAATACTTTTTTTTTTAAAAATTTGTTTATTAAAGCTTTTTATTTGTATAACATATGTATGGGTAGTTCTCCAGCATTGATCTTTACAAAGCTTTTCATTACAAATTTTACCCCCAGTCCCCTCCCCTCCCCTAGATAGCAGGAAGTCCACTACATGTTAATAATGTTGAAATACTTGACAAGTTATGCAGGAAAAATCCTATTTACAAGAAAAAAAAAGAAAATCAGATAAAGGAAACAATGCAAGCAAACATCAATAGAGATCATGAAAATGTTATGTTGTGGTCCATATTTCATATCCCTCTCTCTGGGTGTATATGGTTTTCTTCAGTGAACAATTGGAATTGGTTTGAGACAATTCTTTGTTGCAGAGAGTCATGTCCATCAGAATTGATCATCATGTAATATTGTTGTTGCTGTGTATAATGGTCTCCTGGTTCTGCTCGTTTCACTGAGCATCAGTTCATGCAAGTCTCTCCAGGCCTCTCTGAAATCGTCCTACTGGTCGTTTCTTACAGAGCAATAACATTCCATAACATTCATGTACCATAAATTATTCAGTCATTCTCCAATTGATGGGCATCCATTCGGTTTCCAGTTTCTAGCCACTACAAAAAGGGCTGCCACAAACATTCTTGCACATGTGGGTCCCTTTCCCTCCTCTAAGATCTCTTTGGGATATGGGCCCAATAGAAACACTGCTGGGTCAAAGGGTATGCACAGTTTGATAACTTTTTGAGCATAGCTCCAAATTGCTCTCCAGAATGGTTGGATCCATTCACAGTTCCACCAACAATGTATTAGTGTCCCAGTTTTCCCACATCCCTGCCAACATTCATCGTTATCTTTTCCTGTCATTTTAGCCAATCTGACAGGTGTGTAGTGGTATCTCAGAGTTGTCTTAATTTGCATTTCTCTGATCAATAGTGATTTGGAGCAACTTTTCATATGACTAGAGATGGTTTTAATTTCATCATCTGAAAACTGTCTGTTCATATCCCTTGACCACTTATCTATTGAAGGGTGGCTTGAATTCTTATATATATATGAGACAATTCTCTATATATTTTAGAAATGAGGCCTTTATCAGAACCATTAAATGTAAAGATGATTTCCCAATGTGATGCTTCCCTCCTAATCTTGTCTGCATTAGTTTTATTTGGACAGAAACTTTTTAACTTAATATAATCAAAATTATCCATCTGGTGTTCAATTAGGAGTTCCAGGTCTTCTTTGGACATAAATTTATTCCATCTCCACAGGTCTGAGAGATAAACTATATTACGTTTCTCTAATTTGCTTACAAAGTCACTCTTTAGATCATGAACCCATTTAGATCTTATCTTGGTATGTGGTGTTAGGTATGGGTCAAGCCCTAATTTCTTCCACACTAGTTTCCAATTTTCCCAGCAGTTTTTGCTGAATAGTGAGTACTTATCCCAAAAGCTGTGGTCTTTGGGTTTATCAAACACTAAATTGTTAAAGTTATTGCCTAGATTATCCTGATAGCCTATCCTATGCCACTGATCGACTGCTCTATTTCTTAGCCAGTACCAAATGGTTTTGATGACCGCTGCTTTATAATACAATTTTAGATCTGGTACAGCAAGGCCACCTTCATCTGCCTTTTTTTTTTTTTCATTAATCCCCTTGAAATCCTTGACCTCTTATTCTTCCAAATGGAAATACTTTCTGAAAAGAAATGTTGGTAGTCAACAGAGTTAACAGGTATAGTTTAGAAATTTCCTTCAGTTTTTGACAAAGAACTGGTAACCTTGTAATTTGTGTGTATTACACCGCATCAGATGAAATTGATGGTCTCTTCAGATGCTTTCAGTTTTTATTTTCATAAATCTTCTCTTTTTATACATACTAAATGGAGCTTAATGAAAAAAAATGATATCTCTGGGATCCATAATGAAATTTTTCTAACCATATTCGAATGGGAGACTACGTATTATTTCCTATGCCGGGCCTTTTTCTGAAAGCCCATATGGCCAAGGGATTAAGGCTCCTATAACTCAAATGGCTGCCATTGCTGCAGAAGTGGCTCCCAACAATTCTGCAGAGAAGCACCAACTGAGTTTGAACATATACACAACACCCCTATCCTTCTTATGCCAAGGCGGGTTAGCCCTTTAACGGTTGGCAATGAAAATAGGGTTTTCTTTCCTAGCTGCCATGTGTTTCCTAGAAGAACTTGTGATCAAAACAAATGCTAGCTATAGATATGTTTGTATATGGTGCTTTCTGCAGGCTTTCCTGTCGGAGAGATTGGTCATTAATGTTTGGGAGATTTCTTACCCGCTTCCTTTCCCCACCACCTTAATTTTCATTGAGGATTTCTTTAGATGCTTTCTTTCTGAGTATACTTTACTTATGTTTGTTTATACAGAAAAATTCTCTAATGTATTTTTTTCCTCAAAATATATTTTATCCTGGAATCAAAAGGATACTGTTTGGTGTGCCCCTAAAACTCAAAGTAACCTTGTCTGCAATCAATGGTGTAGTACTTTCAGGTTCTATAACCCAGTGCTAGGTACATTTCTGGACCATTTGGAGCTCAGTTCCTTTCTTTGACATAAATTAATCCTCATTGGGTAGAAATCCTCTACCTCTTTCCGAGTGAATATCTTAGAAATGCTTATTTAGAGTAAGGCTTGATGATTAAGTCTTCAGAGTGATCAGTGTGGTCAGACACATAATGAAGGACTCACTTTATTTATTCCCCAGATGAAGAAGGATGCTCCGAGCCTGTTTTCTTCTAAGGGCATTACACTCCTTGTTTTTGCCAGTTGTAAAACACATGGAGGGTACTCAGAGGAAAAGATTATCCTCATGTTCCTTTTTCTCCCTGCCTTGATTTAGGGACATTTTGTTTTTTGCTTCAAATAACTTAAAGGCTAATCGCTGAAAGTTAAAATTACATAGATTACAATTTAACAAAATGATTCCCCTTGGAATGCTAACCATACTTGGTTAAAATCTGAATGTTTCACCTTTCTTTCTTTTTTTTAAAATTCTTATCATCATTTCACCTGATGTTGTGGTAACTCTTGTACTGTAGAACAGTTCTGTTGAACAATTCTGTTGAAGTCATTTTTTGAAGCAATTGCTTATTTCAATAAAAATTAATTTGAAAATGGTGCCTTCAAGTGCTTAAAGCAAGTGAAATAATGAAATTGTGTTTGTAGCCTCTAGATGACTTAACAAATAGAGCCTTCCACTTGTAATCAGGGAGAGTTGAATTTAAATCCTTCCTAACTTACTAGTCATGTGGGCAATTACTTTCTTTGTCTTAGTTTCTTCATCTTTGAAATGGGAGTTATAATCCTTCAGTGTTTACATGAGAATCAAATGAGCTGTACAAAATTTCAAACTTGATATAAATATAGCTGTTATTATTGTTACTCTGCTTATAATTATTCTTCTTTTTATTTCATGAAAGATATAATAGGGACCAAAACATTGCAGAGGAGCCCTGCAATGAACTTTAGAATCTTTGGAACAAGGGTTCTGAGGCTCATGGATAGATTTCAACTTGTTTGAAGGAAAAAAAAAATTACATCTTTGTTTTTACTAATTTTGGGGTTCTTTTGTGATGTTATATATTTTATACTATACATTTAAAAACTTTATTCTGATAAAAAATTCATGAACATTAGCAGACTGCCCAAGAGGTCTAATACGCAAAAAGAGTTAAGAACTCTGATTTAGGGAAAGAATTACAAGCTCCCTTATGTGTGTTAATAGGGAAAGGCTGGTGTGATTCAATGAAAAGTCTGAATGGAACAGTTTTAAAGAAAATGCAGTGTTATTACTTTCAACCCCACAATGCAAACTAATGGCTAACAAAGTGTTGCCAAGTAGAGAACTTGCCAGACTCGTATTAATGAATAGATAAGGATCATTTGTAAGCCACAGCCAGCCATTTGCACATAATTAATTTGCTATTAAGTGCTTGAAAATAGTTTTTCTTAGGCTAACTATCCAATCAATCAGCAAGTAAGCATTGAGTGGCTATTATATGCCCAGCTGTGGGGGATCCAATCCAATCCAATCAACATTTGTTAAGCTCCTACTATGCTCAAGATGGGACAGCACAAGGTGGTACAGGGGTTAGAATGCTGAGCTCAGAGTGAAGAAGAATCATTTTTCTGACTTTAAATCTGGCCTCAGACACTTACTAGCTGTGTGATCCTGGACAAGTCACTTAATCCTATTTGCTTCAGTTTCCTCATCTATTAAGTGAATTTGAAAAGGAAATGGCAAACCACTCCAGTATCTTTGTCAAAGAAAGCATAAATAGGATCATGAATAGTCCAATGTGACTGAAAAATGACTGAAATGTTCAAGACCTTCTGCAAGATCCTAGTGAATCAATGATAAAAGAAAAATAAGTTCCTGCCATCAAGAATCTAACTCTATTGAAGAAAAGAGAATATATTTCAAAGGAAATATTTAAAGAAGGGCCATATACCTAGATCTCTACTCTCAAATTTTTTTTTGTCTAAAGATCTTGACATGAAAAATAAAGTTCATGAGATAATTTGATAACAATACAGGAAACTATGATTAGGAATAAATTATGTGAGACTAATATAAAGTAGTAATTTAAAGAAGAGGGAACAATGTGAGCTACAGTAATTAGATGAGGCCTCATAGAGAGCGTGGACCTTTTTCTGGGTTTTAAAAGATGAATAGAATTCAGAGGCAGAGAAAATTTGGGAAGAAATTCTTAACAGAGTGACAAGACACAAAACAGGAATGAATGCGGCAACTAGAGAGATCTTGACCTGTAGAATATGCCTGGCTAACTGTGATGGAGATTTATGTTTCAGATGGGGCTTAAATAGTTTTTGGAGGATCTTAAAAAAAATCTGACATTCAGTTAGCAACAGGAAGTCATTATTTCTTGCAGGTTCTTTTCCTTTTTGTTTGTTTTGTATTTGGGGATACAGATATAGTAGTGGTAATGCTAATTCAAAGGCTATATATGGGCATAGTTCCAAATTGCTCTACAGAATTGTTGAATCAGTTCACAACTCTGCCAACAATGCATTAATGTCTCATTTTTCTCACATCTCCTCTTCCATTTGTCATTTTCTTTTCTGTCCCATTAGCTAATCCAATAGGTATGTGGACTTGCTTTAATATGCATTTCTCCAATAAATAGAAAATTACAGCATTTTTATATGGCTATAGAGAGTTATGAATACTTCATCTGAAAACTGTTCATAACTTTTGATCATTTATTTATTGGGTAATGACTGTTATTTTTATAAATTTGACTCAGTTCTCTATGTTTGAAAAATGAGAACTTTATCAGAAAAATGATGCATTTTTTTCATAATTAGTCTTGCTAACTTCATTTCCTCTTTTCTCCCCCCTCTCTTTTTATCCTGTTCCTTCTCAAAAGTGTTTTGCTTGTGACAACTCCTCCCCCAATCTAGTCTCCCTTCTGTCACTGCCCCACCTCCTCCTATCCTTTCCCTTTCTACTTTCCTATAGAGTAAAATAGATTTCTATAACTGATTGAGAGTGTGTTTTCCATCTTTGAGCCAGTTCTGATGAGAGTAAGATTCTCTCATTCCTCCTTACCTCCTTTTTCTTTCCCTCTACCGTTAAAAGCTTTTTCTTGTGATTGTGATAACTTACCCCATTCCATGTCTCCCCTTTCCTCTCTTCCAGTATATTCCTTTCTCAGCCCTTAATTTTACCTTTTAGATATCATCTTTTCATATTCAACTAACACATCTGCTGTCTGTCTATATACACTCACTCTAAATGTCCTACAATGAGGAAGTTCTTATGAGTTACAAGTATCATCTTTCTATATAGGAATGTAAACAGTCCAATATCATTAAATCTCTTCTTATTTCCTTTCCTCTTTATCTTTTATGTTTCTCCAAAGTATAGTATATGAATGTCAAAATTTCTATTTAACTCTGATTTTAATCAAGGATGCTTCAATGTTCTTTATTTTATTGAATATCCATTTTTTTCCCTTGAAGGATTATACTCAGTTTTGATTGGTAGGTGATTCTTCATCGGTATCCTAGCTCATTAGGTTTCCAGAATATCATATTGTAGGACCTTCAATCCTTTAATGTAGAAACTGCTAATTCTTACATTATCCTGACTATGACTCCACTGAAATTGAATCATTTCCTTTCTGGATACTTATGACATTTTCTTCTTGATCTGGTAGCTCAAGAATTTGAGTGTACTATTCTTGGTAGTTTTCATTTTGGGATACTTTTCAGAAGATAATTAACAGATTCTTTCCATTTTGATTTTACCCTCTGATTCTAGAATATCAGAGCTGTTTTCTTTGACAATTTCTTGAAAGATAATGTCTAGGCTCCTTTTTTGACCATGGCTTTTCAGGTAGTCCAATAATTTTTAAATTATCTCTCTCCTCGATCTATTTTCCAGGTCTCTTGTTTTTCAAATGACATATTTCACATTGTCTTCTATTTTTTCATTCTTTCGTTTTTCCTTTTTTATGTTTGTTGATTTCTTATAAAGTCATTAGCTTCTATTTGCTTAATTCTAATTTCTAAGGAATTATTTCCTTGAGGGAACTTTTGTACTTCTTTTTCCATTTGTTCAATTCTACTTTTAAAAGAACTGTTATTGTCAGTGGATTTTTTCCTTCAATTTGGTCAATTCTACTTTTTAAGAAGTTTTTTTTTTCATTGAATTTTTGTGCCTCTTTTTCCATTTAGCCAATTCTACTTTTGAAGGCATTATTTTCTCTGTTGGCTTTTTGCACTTCCTTTTCCATTTGATCCATTATGTATTTTCAGGTGTTATTTTCTTCAGTATTTTTTGTGTCTCTTTTACCAAGTTGACTCATTTTTTATGATTTTCTTCCATTACTCTCATTTCTCTTCCTAATTTTCCCTTTACTTCTCTTACTTCATTTTCAAAATCCTCTTTGAGATCTTCCATGGCCTGAAATGAATTTTTTTTTCTTGGAGACTTTGGATGAGAAACTTTGACTTTGTTATCTTCTTCTGAGTGTGTGTTTTGATATTCCTTGTCACCATAGTAACTTTCTATGGTCAGAATATTTTCCTGTTGTTTGCTCATTTTCTTGTCCTATTATTTGACTTTTAACTCTTCGTTAATTCTTTGCTTCCAGGGTGGAGGGTGCATTCTCCCAAGTTTTAGGGGTTTTATATAGCTGTTTTTAGAGATAATTCTAGGGATCTGTAAATTTCAGTTCCTCCAAGGTGATCTGATCTAAGAAGTATGTTTACTTATCTTTTCTGTGCTCTGGTCTGTGAGCCACCACAATCACTGTTTTCTGTACTGAAACCCTAAGGAGCATCCCCTCTTCTGTGTGGCTATAAGTTCTGAGCTAGGAATGCTCCTTCTCACTCTTGGATTGCCACCGAGGGCTGCAACTTAGAGTCAAATATGGGCAAAGCAACAGAGTCCCACCTCACTTCTAGCAAAGAGACCCCTGTAATTTCCTTTTGATCAATTGTTTGACCTCCTTATCATTTATGGGCTGAGAGTTCCAGAAAACCACTGGCAAATCAATAGCTCTCAAAGCCTGGTCCTGGTTTTCTGGAGCCAGAACTGAGGTATTGTGGCCTGGGCTGGGCTGTATTTTACTCTTACCTAGGGGCAACAGATTTTTCCTGCTGACATTCTTAGTTTCTTGGGCTAGAAAATCATTCCACTCCATTTTTTGTGGGTTCTGCTGTTCTAAAATTCATTTAGAGTTATTAATTAAAGTTTTTAAGAGAGATTTGGGGGAGGGCTCAGGCTGCCTTTACTCTGCCCAAATTTGGCTCTACCCCAAATTTCTTGCTCAGTAAAAATAAATGGAAAAGATACAAATCCATAAGGTGACTTTTATGAACTGAGTATATAACTTTTAAAAATTGTGCTGAGCCAGAAGGAAGAAAAAATAAATTTATATTTGTTTTAGTTGTTTTTATTTTAAATAGAGAGTAAGGAAAGGGTTGCTGCATATGTGTAATGTCAAATACTCCTTGAAGTCACTATATTGTTAATTTGTTGTTGTTATTGTTCAGTCTTTTTTTTTTAATTTTAGTAATGTTGGATTGTTTGTGATCCCACTTGACGTTTTCTTGGCAAAGATACTGGAGTGGTTTGCCAGTCCTTCTCCAGCTCATTTTATAAGGGAGGAAACTGAGACAAACAGGGTGAAGTGATTTGTCCAGGATCACACAGGAAATATCTGAGGCTGGATTTGAACTCAGTAATATGAATCATCCTATTGCTAGTCCCAATACTTTATCCACTATGTCTGCGTGTATTCTAACTGCACATTGTTAATTTTATTTAACTTTTTCACTCATTTTCAAGAGACCTCTCATGAAAGGGAAGAAATATGGAAATCTTTGTAATGTAAAAAAAACACCAATAAAACATTTTTTAAACAATCAAAAAAAAGTTCTGCTGAAGGGGATTTTTTTAATGCAGGAGTTTCAGGAGACAAAAGTGATATGAAAAAGAAGAATAAGAGGAATAAAAGATGGTCCTAGTAGTTCTCTTCTTCTTCTTCCCTCCCTCCCTCCTCCTCTCTCTCTCTCTCTCTCTCTGTCTGTCTCTGTCTCTCTCTTTCTTTTTCTCTGTCTTTCTGTCTGTCTCTGTATGTCTCTTTCTCTGTGTATGTCTCTCTGTCTCTCCTCTCTCTGTGTCTCTCTGTATTTCTTTCTCTCTCTCTCTCTCTCTCTCTCTCTCT